>JBCNYG010000006.1:25913117-25925039 GCA_039654305.1 Porochilus rendahli | reverse complement strand
CCCCCCCTCCACAACACTCTCCCTATCTCACGGACGGAGGTGTGTGTGTGTGTGTGTATGTATATATATGTGTGTGTGTGTGTGTGTGTGTGTGTGTGTTTATATATATGTATGTGTGTGTGTGTATATATATATATATATATATATATGTGTGTGTATGTGTTTATATATATGTGTGTGTGTGTGTGTGTGTTCAGATATACAGATGTGTAGTGAACAGCACATGGAATGATTTGAATGGTGCAGCCGTGGTGTAGTGTGGTGTGGATGGGAAGAGAAGGTTCAGCAGGGGACTTAGTTCAGTAGGGTGACAGCTGTGGGGAAGAAGCTGTTCCTAAATCGCTGGTTTTTGTCCGAAGGCTCCTGAAGGGAAGGAGCTGGAAGAGTCTGTTGGCAGGATGAGAGGAGTCCGTGAAAATGCTGCGCTCCTGGCGAAGACATCTCTTCTTGTGGACATCCTCAGTAGCAGGATGTGGAGTCCCTGTGATGCGTTGGGCGGTTTCCACCACCCGCTGCAGTGCCTTGTGGTCAGTGGCAGAGCAATGTTCATACCAGACAGTGACACAGTTGGTCAGGATGCTGTCTATTGCACAGTGGTAGAAGTTACCCAGGAGGTCAGCGGACAGGTGGTTCTTCCTCAGTGTCCTTAAGAAGAAGAGGCGCCGATGGGCCTTCCTGATCAGGCTGGAGGTGTTGGTTGAACAGGGCAGGTTTTGTGCGATGTGGGTCCCCTGAAATTTGAAGCTGGAGACACGTTCAACAGCCATGCCGTTGATATGGACGGGGTCATGAGTGTCGCCCTTCTCCTTTCTGAAGTCCACAGTGAGCTCTTTTGTTTTGCTGGTGTTCAGGAGCAGGTTATTATCAGCTCCCCATGCAGCTACGTGCTTTTCCTCTGCCCTGTATTCAGACTCGTCATTGTCACTGATGAATTTGCAGCATCCGTAGATCATTTCGAAGCATTTAATTTTGAGTTGTTATAATATTGTAAAGACAAAAGTTGTTGCTCAGTTAATAAATGTTAGATTGCATTTATAACAGTTTAGAAAAAGATGTCTTACATGTCCCTGCGATGGCCTGGCGAGCTGTCCAGGGTGTACTCTGCCCTCGCCCAGAGTTAGGAGTAAGCAGTTCAGAAAACTGCTATAATGGATGTAAAATGAGCCACAAATTATACGATCCTCCTCTTGCTGTGGCTGCCGTGCTCAAAAAGAAATACAACAAAGAAAAAATATAACGAAACAGTTCATTGGTTCTTGGCTTTATGTAAAGATAATATCGTTCTTAAGTGAGCATGAATAACTCAAAATAATCAGTAATTCCTCAGTTAAAATACTTAATAAATACTTAAATAAATACTGAAATATGAGTCTGCACTCTTAAAACACTTTGTTTAAAAAAAAATAATAAAATGATTGCATTCAAATAATCCTGTATGTTAATATTGAGCCAAACTCTCAATTAGTTATTTGAACTAAATCAGATTAGTTAACATTTTACCCAATCTTAGTCAGTCATATGAACTAATTTATTTTTAAAATGTGTTGATCGTTGGTACTTTTACATTTATGGCATTTGGCGGATTTCCTTATCCAGAACAACGTACATTTAGCATTTTTATACAACTGAGCAACTGAGAGTTAAGGGCCTCGCTCAAGGGCCCATTGGTGGTACTGGTGCTTGAACCCCTGACCTTTGGATCAGTAATCCAGCACCTTTACCACTGAGCCACCACTGGCAGAATTTACAGGTGTGCAGTTTTTGTATGTAACTTTAAGTGAAGATTTCATTAAAAAGTCCTCGGACTTGTATATTTATTGTATTTTCCAAGTTCAAGTGAACATGTGAGCACTTAGTCACTAATTTTGTTAATAAGAACAACCACTCATTTTTACTCGTTGGTCTTGGACGTGCGATTAATTGTAAAGATATCAAATAACTCTTTTAATAGTACAGTTTACGCTTTTGTTAGTCGCTCTAACTAATGCAAAGATTGTATAAATGCTAACTAATCCGTTTTAAAAGTGTCAATGCTAATAGTACATTAGAATGAAATGAATTTTAAACTTTAAATATATTTTTAAGTGTATACGGATTTTGCTGTTGGCCACTGAGAGAGCAGGGCGGGTTGAGCCGTGTTAAACAGAGATGAGGTTAAATATGACCCGACAGCTGGGCGATCCCGTGTGAATGGCTGAACTGTTCTCTGCTTCTGCCAGAGTTTCACTGGGGCTCCAGTGCTCTCAGCCAAAATCCTGTTAAAGGTTCCGTCACAGCGTCGGGTTTAGATGTAGCTGAGGCGTTTCGTGTACCTGTGAATAATTTACCTGACTGAGAGAAAACCAGCCTTTATGGTGAAACTTTTTAGACGGTGACTAGTGCAAAGGTTCATATCGGTTTTACATTAATAACCTTGATAGTTTAAACAGGGCCTCTCAACACCACTCCCACTGGAGGCCCACTACCGAACATCGTTTCAGGTTTCTGTTCCAGGCAGCGCAGGTCATGGTAATGCGCCCATGAGCTGGATTGGGTTTATCCCAAGTAGGGGTGGGCAGTAGGGTATGTGTATGTATTGTGTGTATATATACACTTAGGTATGTATATATTATAACAACATAATGTAATAAATGTTTTGTGAATGTGGTCTCCTTTGAGTGAATGGGATTCTGATTATTTTTGGCCTGGGATAAGCTGTAGTCCGAGTCAGTGGATACGGTGTTGTGTGTGTGTATATGTATGCATGTATGTGTATGTATATAAATATATATATACATGTATATATATATATATATTAGTGGTGCTCCGATCAGGGTTTTTGGAACCGATCGCCGATTTTTGAAATCAGTATCGCCGATACCGATACCAATAATGATACCATGTCTTTGAACGCACCTGCAATTGCCTCTGCGGTGTGTGATCCCGAAAATTCTTGAGAGTGAAGCACCATTTTTTTGAGCTCAAAGTGCTCGTTTACAAACTGCGCGGTCTTGAATTCCAAATGTCACTCGTGAAGCTGACTGATGTCACATCAGTCATAAGCGTTTTAATATGCTCATACACCGTATGATACAGTTATCACAGGCAGGCACACGTGTGAAATATTTACGTCCTTGATGAACATAACATGGATCTGAGTGATTCACCAGGCGCTTAAACGCGACTTCATCCACGACAGACAGAGGCTGACAGCTCTGATATGCTCCAGCCGCTCTCTGACTCTAATGGTAGCATATGTGTGTGTGTGTGTGTGTGTGTGTGTGTGTGTGTGTGTGTGTGTGTGTGTGTTTGTGTTTTACATTTGTGATAATTGTGTAAGAATCACACACTCTGTATTATATTGTCACATTGTGCAGGTCTACTGTAGTAACAAACAGTCTGTGAAACCCTGAAGCGTAAACACTGTCCTTGGTAATTACTGGAATGCTTTCATTTTGCCTTGCAGGGTGGAAGACACTGAATACCCGTACGTACAAAACCTATAATTTCCTGCATGGAGCCTGTCCAGTCAGAAATGAGCATCCTCGTTAATGGGAAAGGTCATGACCTTGGGGATATGAATGAAGCGATGAAGACAGTAATAGAAGAAGACATGTAAGCCTTGTTTTTATCAGTCACTCGAATGATTTGTATTACATATTTATCTATTATTATTTATTTATTTATTTATTATTCTTTTTTTTTTTACTTAAATTTTTTTTTAATTGAACCAATGCATGTGAATATAACTCCGGCCTTTGGTGTCGTACCGAAGTCTCAAACTACCAGCGTAGACTGAACTGACCAGCTCTTGTCTGTATTGTTTATTTTATCTGATGGGTTTGTATGTTGTCAGTGCTGTAAAGTTAGAATCCTTCTAAAGTGCAGTTCTGCTACTAGCATCACACCCTGTCTGACAGATTCGTTGTCTCATCGTTCTACATGTATCTGACCAGCAGATGTTCACGTTTCTTATAGCTTCGCTCTGTGTTATTCTTTGTTAATACAGTTGGCATTTTGTTTTGATGATTTTCGAGTTTCCGATTAATCTTGGCTTGGTGTGCACAGAACCAGAAAGTAATGACATCATTCCCGGCAGGTTTTGGTTAGTTACTCCAACACTAGCAACATATGCTAGGGTGTTAGGATATCAGCTACAAAATGGTACCAGTATCCCAAAATTAATCATTTCTAGCTTAATACTCACTTTGCTGTGATGAGTCATAAATGATCTTTAATTTTTTTAATTAAAAAGACACCACAGCGCACGTCACTGCTTGCGTATGCGCTCGGAGCTCACCCGCATTTGTCATAATAAAAAACAAATTGTGTGCTTTTTGCTGATGCTCATGTGTAGTATATACTGTACTAAAACAGTTATTCCCCTCAGGCACGGTGGACGTCACTTAATTGAATAGACACTGACATCCACCTGGCCTTCGGTGCATAATTGTTAACGATCGTTCTTGTTTTGGATTGTATGCACTGTGTATGGATGTTTATGTATTTACAACATGTTAGATCATCCTGGAATGGAGTGGTTTTATTAAGTGTGTTTTATTAAGTGCACTGCATGTTTGCATTGTTCTTGTGTTTATGTTGGATGATGGATCGTGTCTTGCTGCCAACCCTAAGAAACGGCACCCAACACAGGTATGTTAAAACGCTCGAGGGTTCATTTAAACTCCCGAACCAACTAATCCTGATGTTGCTGCTACTCACATATATTTGAATAAAATGTCATGTTATATTAGAATTACATTGTAACAGGTATTCTGTGCTGCTGTCTGATAGATTTGATGATCCTGATGGAACCGTGGCTGAAAATGTGGAGTTTCTGCCTGGCGGTGAAGGAAAGAAGCCGCGCTTCACTGATGTAGGTCACTGATTATTTATTTATTTATTTATCTATCTGTCTATTTATTTATTTATTAACTGTCATTCATCACACTTTATATTTTATTTTGTAGTTTGAAGGGAAAACCTCTTTCGGCATGTCCGTCTTTAATCTCGGCAATGCCATCATGGGCAGTGGGATCCTGGGATTGGCATACGCCATGTCCAACACTGGCATCGTCCTCTTTTTGTAAGTCTGAATCTAGCTTCTCTGTAACACAAATACAAATACAGAAACGGTACCTAGTCAGCAGCAGCATGAGGCTCTAAATGATGTCTCTGTGTATTTAAAAAATGAGTGAAGCAGAAATTTAAATGACGGCGGCATGGTGGTGGAGGAATTGATTAGTACGACTGCCTCACAGCAAGAAGGCCCTGGGCTTGAGTCCCGGACAAGGTTTTCTTCTGTAACGTGGAGTTTTCATGTTCTCCCTGTGCTTGTGTGGGTTTCCTCCGGGTGTTCCGGTTTCCTCCGACAGTCCAAACACATGCTCATCAAGCTAATTGGCTGTTCCAAATTGCCCCTAGGTGTGAGTGTGAATGGTTGTATGTTTGGCCTGGCTTTGTTCAGGTTGTACCCCACCCAGAGTCGGCTGAGATAGGCTCCAGCCTCTGTGCGACCCTAGTTAAGCTAATGAATGAATGAATGAATGGAATTTTAATGGAATCACTGGCATCTCTTACTTAAGGATTTATTGACGTCATTTGTAAGCACGTTTGTTTACCACATGGGGTAGTTTGACGATATTTATTGGTACGCCTCTTCAAACACAGCCATGATCACGGGGCAGACACTGAAAGGGTGCAGGGCAGTGTGTATTATTTTTTCAGTAAGCAGCTATTAGCTCTTGAAGAACATTAGAAGCATGACTAGTGGCATGAGGTTAGTGACATCATCTCTTTGTTGTGGAACAAATCTAGCTTTCCTCTTCCATTACATAACAATAGTATCTCTAACTCTCTTAGTTCCTGAACCTCTCTGTCCATATTTTGATTAAAAGTAAGCACTCTCACACACACACGTAAACATTGAGCACACACACACACACACACACACTCGGAGCAGTAGGCTGCCACACACGTTGGGGCGCCCGGAGAGCAGTAGGGGGTTCGGTGCCTTTCTCACGGGCACTTCAGCCATGATGGTAGAGGAAGGGAAGGTGCAGCTCACTCCCCCACTGCAACACATTTTTCCTGCTGGTTCGGTAATTGACCTTTCAGTTCTAAAGCCGCTTCTCTAACCACCAGGCTATGGCTGCTCTTTTGTTATGACAGATCTACTAAACTATTACTGTATTTCAAACATCCTCTGTGTTTATTGCTGCTATTAATGGCAGGGGAAGTTGACAAATAGGTCTGACATGCTTTTTCACTACACACACACACACACACACACTCACACACACACCCCCTGAACTTCAGGAATGCCATTTATCATGAGGAGCGACCTTGTTTCCTAAAGGGGAAAGGAAAAGGCATGTCCTCGAGGATGTCAAGCAACCCTTTGCCCCTCCCACTCTAGTTTTCCATCATTCAATCCTGCCCAAGCCCCTCCCCTTGAAAAGTTTCCATGACTCTCCAAGTCTTTGTCCTGCCTTTAGGGTTATGCTCCTACCCCTGTAAACTTTCCATCTGTTGCTCCTGCCCTTTCTGTGCCTGGAAAGGCCAAGTCTGAAATAGTCTTTGCTCTCCTCTCATGATCCCCTCCCTCTCTTCAGAAAAATCTCGCCCCTCCCCATGTACAGCCATCAGATATCATTGGCTCGTCGGACCGGCCGACCCAACATCATTGGCTTGTTCACTGGCCGACGCGAATCGGTCTGGCTTAGACAGACAGCAGAGCCAAAATCAAGCTTCGGTGTCTTAGGTAGCACACATGCTACTGGACACCATGGCTCTGATTACCTGGAAGGCTGATCCTGTTACTATGAACACGGCTTGATTTGCAGTCACATAAACTACACTTTCTTTAGCTGAGTTCCACTAAAATTCATTCATGCTTACACACTTCAGATTAATAGGAAAGGTGGGTTCAGTCTTCTCCCATTAACTAAAGTAGACGATCAAAATGGCCAGAACATATGATATTTACTCGTATATAAAATTCATTCATTCATCCATTTTCTGAAGCGCTTATTCCTAATTAGGGTCGCGGGGAGGCTGGTGCCCATCTCAGCCGACTCCGGGCGAGGGCAGAGTACACCCTGGACAGCTCGTCAAGCCATCGCAGCTCATATAAAAATAATACATTTATTTAATGTGATACTTTACTTTTCGTATAATTGAATGTATGTGTGTATATCGTCACTGTCGAGTAGAAACATTGTCAAAACTTCTATTTTTCAGAAAATTCAAAAATTTTATTGTTGACATGTGCGCCACCGCATATATCAATTTTAGTGTTGCTGTTCTACCCGCTACGCTCGCATCACAGCCATCATTGGGGTAGGGAAGAGGGGCGTGTGGGGGGCGGGATTTGTGTGTGTGTGTGTGTGTGTGTGTGTTTGGGTAGGTAGGTCTGTGTGAGTGTGTGTATGTGTTTGTGGTGAGTGGTCAACTGACTTTTCCAAATTGCCCTAAGGTGTGAACGTGGCCGTGTGAGGTTGTGTGCGTGGACCCGCGATGAAACGGTTTGGGGTGTACCTTCGCCCAGTGTCGGCTGAAATAGGCTCCGGCATCCCCATGACCCTAGTAGGATTAGGCGACTTGGCAAAAAATGAGTGAGTGAGAGATAGTTTTGATGATCAAACAATGCCGACTGCATAACACAAGCGTCCGATCGTAACTGTTATCATTTTTTTTATGAGTCATGTCTGTTTTGCCAGCTGACATAGTAACCGTGCAGAAATAATCCCACTGTCATCAGCACACTCGACTCCTCACGCTTGCTGGTGTTTTATAAACGGACGTTCTTTCTTCAGCCTGCGTGTGTGGTGCTAACTTCACAAACGTTTCCGCCTGTATACACGCCAGTAAAGGACACCAAGACATTAGCGGGTCTGGGAAACTCTCTTTAACATTTTCAGTACTGCTGAGTGATGAACTTTCTGCTCCCAGCTAGTCATTGCTTCATCTAAACCTTGGCATGGGGTTATGAACACAAAGGGTCATGGGAAATGCTTTGCATCTGAAAGTGGGCCTGCAGTCCATAGTCTACATCAATAGAACATCCCTGGCTTTATTTCTCGCAGAATTCCTGTGCCTTCGGAACACCTAGCCGTGTCAATTGGGTTGAGTTTGTTTCTATTGTCCGTACACACATGCTACGCCGAGAAGGGGAAAATATTCCACGCTTTACTGACGTGCTTCCCATTGTCCAGGCATTCAGGGGGTTATCTTGTAAGATTTTATTCATATGACATCATAGAAACTAGCACAATGACACATTATTTAACTCGATTTATCCCTGCATTCATCTGCCGAAGACTCCTTTTTCAAACTAGGATCACAGGGGGCTGAGTCCTATCTCAGCCGACTCTGAGCAAAGGTGGGGTACAGTGTAAAGAGCTTGCATGGCTAACAAACACCCACAACCATTCACACTCACGGCTAGGGGCATTTTGAAACAGCCCTTTAGCCTAATGTGCATGTCTTTGTTCTGTGGGAGGAAACCGGCGTACCCAGAGGAAACCCACACAAGCACGGTGACGGTTGCACAGTCCACACAGGAACGCCCGAGCCTGGGACTAAAACCCAAGACCTTGTTGCTGTGAGGCAGGTCTGCTAATCACTATGCCACCATGCTGCACCAATTCACACCAGATTTAGATTTTTTTTCATGCGCTGATATAACAAAATAACCGATGTGTGAAGGACACACCCTCAACACCCTCGACAGTAAGGTGTGTGTTGGCTGATGAGGCTTGGGCGTGGGTTTCGGAGAGACGTGGTTTTGTGTTGGTTGTGTATTTACTCTTCGCACTAAGCACTCTGTGTCCCTGGTTCACAAAAATGAATGACTTGGCTGAACCCTCAGATTTTGTTTTTGGAAAGATTCGGATGACTCAACGTGTGGAGCGTTTTTTTTTACAGTTTTATCTTGCTATAAAAATGAATATTTATATTTTAAAAGGATAATTAGCATATTTATTTAAAAATAAATAATTATAAAGTGCATTCATTGAAGATAAATGACATGTGAACTGTTTTTCTGCTCAGGTTCCTCCTCACAGCAGTTGCTCTTCTTTCATCATACTCCATTCACCTCTTGCTTAAAGCCTCCGGTGTTGTGGGTGAGTCCCCATACCCGTATCTATGGCGAAAATCTTTTGATCGTGTAATTACCGCCCACACTCCCCCTCAATTATTTTGGTGTCGATTAAATACTGAGAGTTCCTTTTCACATTCTGGTTTAAAAATACCGTCTCCACACTTCCAGGAATCAGGGCCTATGAACAGCTGGGTTTCCGGGCTTTTGGGACACCTGGAAAAATGGCGGCTGGGATCGCTATAACACTGCAAAACATTGGAGGTGAGAAGAGTCTCATACATACGAAAAGCAAACTAAAAACATATTTCCATGGTTTATTTTTCGCCGAGCTCCTGAGCGGACCAGCATGAAACCTAATTTGGATGGTTGTCCCGGGTCCACGCCACAGGAAATGCAATAAGGCCACCGTGTTGCTGAAGTGACTCTAATTGACTGTTATATACTGCTATCTTGCATGAGGACAGGCAGCCATGTACAGTATATAAAAACTAGATTGATAATTAATCATTAAAATCAAACCCAGAAAATAGAGGCTCATACACCACTGCATAGACTCGCACAGAATAAACAACACAATCTTACAGGCAGGCAGGCGATCATTCAACAAACATGAGCGGAAACACGGAACATGAACATAATAAACTGATAATTAGACTCAGGTGGGGGAAAACTCAGTGTTTTCCTTTCCTTCTTTCACTCCAGACCGTAGTCGGGAAGCATAGGGAAGATTCATTCATTCATTTCTTTATTTCCTCCCTTTAAGGAGCTGCTCAACTTTTATAACCCCAGCCTGGGATACTTCTCAATAGAGATATCTATCAGGAGCTCTGCCTTTAAGCAATGCCTAAAACTTTATTTTACATTATTAATTGATGCAGGTGTATTGAATGGATCTTTAATTCCCTTTAATTTGTTCTTTTTTTGCTGGGTCTTTTGCTTCCTTTTGCATATATTTTCCTCCCTCTTCCAGCATATCACTATCTAACCATCGCATAGTATTCATGTTAATGCCATCATCCATGACAGTCAATACAAATCATGTAACTGTAGTGTAATTGATTTCAGGGCACATATGATTGTCTTTACTTAGCAAATGGATCCATTCAGGAAATCATCCATTAAAACCACCCATTTCAATATGGCAGCGTTCTGTTAAAAAGAGGAATGGGTGCAGGCTTGAAGCCGCATGCTCCAAACCGTGACCCTTTTATTTTATACTTCACAGCTATGTCCAGCTACCTGTTCATTGTAAAGTCGGAGTTTCCTCTGGTCATCCAGGCCTTCTTGAAAGCAGATGCCAACTCTGGGTAAGTGATTAGTAATCTTTGATTGATTGGTTCAGGAAATGTACAGTACTTGACAAATAAATGTCGTAATTGATTAAATACAGTATTTTAAAAATGTTTTAAAGGTTAAAGTTCACATTTTATTTGTGTTTATTGGTTGAAGGAACAAAATTGAACAAAATAATAAAAATGTGACCCTCCAGCGCCAAATTTTTATATATAGACCCTTAATGCATTAGTGAGTCAATAGCATTTTTGAATAAAACCCTAGAACGATTTTCAAGTTGTTTTTTTTTTTACCAGTATTTGCTCGTTTATGCTCTGGTTCCCTCAGACGGTCCAAAGACATGCACATTAGGCCAATTGGCTGTTCCAAAGTGCCCCTAAGTGTGACTGTGGGTGTGGGACTGGTGCTATAGTGGTTAGAATGCTGGGCTCATGATCAGGAGGTTGTGGGTTTGAATCCCTGTTAGGCCCCGCCATGCTAAGACCCCCTGGGCAATGTCTTATCCACAAGTGTGTCCACCCAGGACTATAAATATCGTAACCATAGTTTAGACATTGGATGGGTACAAATGAGAAGTCTTCCTAGAAGAAGTGCGTTCCTTCAATTCTATTTTATTAATATATTAAAATTATTTAGTGATCGGAATCACAAACGTGTGCAGTGGACTTCTAAGTTAGTTCCAAGTTTATTTTTTTAATATATTTTTTTATATGAACTAAATCACAGATTTGTATAAAGAATGAACTAGAACTAGTTGAACTCCTAGTCGGTTGATTTTACAGAAACCGGGGATTAGCACCGGCCTGATGAGCCACTAGGCTCAGGTGTAAAAAGCCCATGACTGTGGGTGTGAACAGTTGTTTGTGATGTTGTCTGGTGAGCTGCTCAGGGTGTAACCCCCCTTTTCGCCCAGTGTTGACTGAGATAATTTTTTACAAACCCCTTCACTGTGCACAAACTTTTTGTGTTGACTGCCAGCGAAGTTGGAGTGACGCATAGGGATCACTATGCACCGTCCATCATTCTCTTTTTACTAAATTTTCACAGAATCTTTATAACTTAATCCCAGCAAGCCCCTCCTGTTTTCTTGCCCCTGCCACGAGGTTATGTTTTCAACTGTGTTGGTTTGTTTGTTTGTTTGTTTGTTTCTATGCAATATAACTCAAAATTTAGGCATGGATTTTGATGAAATTATTTTCTAGAGTCGGGTCTGGTACAAGTAAAAAAACAGTTGGCAGATGATTCAGGAAAGAATCATGTTGAAAATCGATTAAAGTCATAAAGTGACTGTAATGTCTGAATGAGTGTTCATCAGACGCCCACTAGGGGGAGACATTTCATTATAATAACTTTGCCAACTAGTGGTGGCCTGGTGGTAGGGTGCTAGATTACTGATCCCAAGGTTGGGGGTTCAAGCCCCACTATCAGCGGGTTGTCACAGCTGTCCCCCCAGTGCAGGCAACACACTCTGTGGTGAGAGGAATGTAAAAGAACCATTGCTGATTTTCATCAAGAGTAGGCTGCATAGCCGTCAGCGTGTTTCT
>JBCNYG010000006.1:25868138-25878147 GCA_039654305.1 Porochilus rendahli | reverse complement strand
CACAGCTCCGGACTGCTGCCCCAATAATGGAGACACAGAAAATGGCCCATTTGGCCCATGGTGTCCCCGGCCTCCATTGGGATGAGGTTGTAGCTCCGCCAGAGGTAGGAGATGAAGGCCCTTCTAAAAGGAGACTCCACTAAATGTTCACAGGAGACCCTGACTACACGCTTGGGTCTCCCAGTTCTGGAGGGCGGCCGCCCCTGCCATCGGAGCCAGCTCACCACTCAGCTCACCACTCGGCTCCTATCTTTACCCGAGTGTCCAAAACATGCGGCCACAAGTCCAATGACACGACTAAAAGTCGATCAATAAACTGCCACCCAGGGTGTCCTTGTGCCAAGTGCACTTATAGACACCTTTATGTTTGAACATGGTGTACGTGATGGACAAACAGCGACGAGTGCAGAAGACCAACAACGAAACACCATTCGGGTTCAGTTCAGTCTTTTTACATATATATTATTTTATTTTAATAGTTCTGTTGTAGTCTGTTGAATGTTGAAAATAATAACATTAATGTTTTATTTAGGTTTGAAAAAATGTTCTTCCTTGTTTCAGTGTTAAGTAAATTTTTTTAATTGACATTTTATTGTTTTACACATTTATTTAAGAATGCCGCACTGCTGTTTGCTCTGAGTTTGTAGAAAACATAATTGCTGGGGTATATTGCAGGAAAGTCCTTTATTATTGTTTGATATTTTTTGCCACATTGTCCACCCATAATCCAAAATTATTACTTCTAAATTAAAAACAGAGGAATTGGAGTGTAATAACATTGTTCTTCAGTTCTATTCTTTTCCTTTTACCAAGGGCACCTATGGGTATACTTCTTTCTGCACTAATGGAGTTTTTCTGTAGAGAGTGCACACACATACCATCAGCACTATTGAGGCAGCTATAATTCTAAAGTGTGTGCATGTAAGCACTCTTGGAGTAGTTGTTTTGTGCAACGTCTTACTTGGGCCTGAGGTTATATAGCTGCTCCAAGACATTTGGTAACCAATAAAGCTTCCGTGCACTCAGGCCGCGTCCACGCTGCAGTTCCGAGACTGGAGTCCTGTCCCATAACTACTGATTTTTTTTGATCGCTACCTTCTTAAGTGGATGATGCAGAAGCTCTCGTGAAAACATTATCTTTAGAAATGGTTTCTATACTGCATTCAGATGGAGCTGTTTCCATGACAGCCTTGGGTTGAGTGTTGCAGTTTGTCTGCTGTGTAACATCCACTCCCCACGAACACACTGATCCTCTTTCACATGCTGCAGTGTAATTGCCCTTACTCACATATGAACTTCCTTTTAATTCCCTGTCTCACATACCTGATTTTTTTTTCTTTTTTTCACAAGGAAGTTCCTCTTTAGAAACTCAGGGTTTAATTTCCAGACGGAGGGATGCGGTCAGGGAATCTGTGCTGATCTACATGATGTTGTAATGTTGTACAACTGGAAGATCAGGCTGTTGTCATGTCTATAACAGCACACATTTATACATGATTTTATAAGTGCTAGTTATGAAATAAGTATAAATCCAAAGGCAGAGTCTTACAGTATATGAAAGTCCAAGACAGCGCTGTGTAATTTAATGTATTCTACACAAGAACTTAAGAAAAGCAAAATGAGATTTTGCAATCCCTGTGCTCATGCTTTATTGCAGAATGTTTTAAAACTCAAAGTTTGAAAAAGTTGCTTTTAAAAATAAGTCTGTGCTCTGGTTTTTTATGTATTTTAATGGCAGTAGTTTGAATTTCTTAAGGCTTAAGAATGCAAACAGAGTTTTTGTCTGCCATGTTGATTCAAGCATTATTCTGAGTTTTGGAGGTGGACAATAAACAGTTATTGAATGAGTTGAAGCATAATATGGAGAATTATTCAGATAGACGGAGTTTTATTGAGGTTGATAACACCCAAGTTCTGGTCAATTCTCCGTATCATCTGAATTTTATTTTCTTTATTTATTACGAGTGTTTGTAACAGTGATGGGTTGGCTGACATGGGCGCTAGCCTCCCCACGACCCCAGTTAGGATTAAGTGATGAAGAAAATAAAAGAATGAATGAGTGGTATCTCAAAAAATACACCACTTCCATGTAGAATATATCAAACACCTATCTTTCCTAACTTAATCTTAATCTAGATATTTATTAATGTTTACATAATAAATAATTAAAATATAAATAAAATGAAATATGGTAAAATAAAAATTGTAAAAAGAAATTAAAATGTTATTTAAAATGGTAATTAAAATGTTAACTGTTTCTTAAAGAACTTGAGAAGTTTTGCAGCCACATTAATTGTAGAGATATGATTTGAGTTGGTATTAAAGTCACATACAGTACTTAAATCCTGGAACTGATGATGTTGGCCCATATTTTAGGATGATTTTTTTTTTTTTTACAAACAATATCCAGATTTTAAAAATAATTGATGCACAGAGTAACAGACATAACTTTGTCTGGGATGAATGAGGTAGACTGCGGTCAAACATTCCTTCTCTCTATCACAACAGCTAAATGAAAAAAAAAATGGCACTGAGGAAGAAGAATGGTTTAAAAATAGCCCCTGATCCTGTAACTACTGAAGGTGTAACTGTTGGAAAGACTCGTCAAGGTGATACCTCTCGGCTTTGGTTACACCTGTTCTCACTTCAGAGCTGAAAGGGGGCAGTTAGAAAGTGCACACCTCTGATTTAAAGGACTAATGTCTTATTTATATCTTTACATCAAATGAGGTTAATGAGCCAAGATATGTATAGCACCTGTTTGACTGCCTGATCATATTTTTGCATAAACAAAGGTTTATAAGCAGGGTTAGCAGTGTACTGGTTAGGGTGCTGGGCTCATGAATGAGAGATTGTGGGTTTGAATTCCTGTTAGACCCCTACGGTGCCGAGCAAGATTTTAATCACAAGTGTGCTGCTGTCCACCCAGCAGTATAAGTGGGTACCAGAAAAAAACTGGGACGGTAACCGGTGATGGATTAGTTGAACTCAGAGTTGCTTCACTCTAAAGAAAATGAGGATAAGCTCCGATCTGAAAAGCCAGTCGTTGTAAAAAGCCGAACAGACTGTAGGTTCATAAAGTTGTTTAGGTATAAGGGGTCCGTATCTTTTCAGACAACGGTAACACTTGGTGTAAATGTGTGAGAAGAGAATGGTAACGATCCAGTTACAGAACATACAGACTAGTCTAATTTTAAAGATATATCTAAAATACCATAATCCAGTTTTGCGTTGCCTTGAATGTACAGTGCATGTGTTTGAAAAACAGTAGTTGATCTCATGTGTGCTGTATGTGTCTCACGTCAGTTTTGGCAACAAGGACATATGTTTGTATTGTGTGGGTCCAAAGGTGCTTTTGTTCGTTAAATCTTTGTGTCTGATGTAACCACTGTGAAATAATTGTCCTGCTTGTACATCTGTTTTTATAGTGTCCAATGTTAACGTTGGACATGTATCCACAAACATTACTGAAGGTTATGAAACCCACCTCGGCTCTGGATCTGAAAAGACAGGAAATGAAAGTGGCTTGAGAAATGTGTGTCCACTTTATCTTTTGTTGTGCTTTACTTTTTGTAAAGGTGTAAACAGGACGGACATGTTTGCACAGAGTATTATGGAGCTTTGTTTGTCCTCTCCCATCTCTTTTTATTGCGCTCTATTGAGTTTGATTTTCTCCTGTATCATTAATTCATGAGTTCCCTGAATAAAGCGGCAGGCTAAATTAGTCCTCCAGTGTTACCACTCCCTTCAGTTCATTGATCTCAGGTTAAGCAGATGTCCCAGTCACATTTTTTTCTGTGCTGTAAAGAACAGATGTAGGCAGCACTTTCAGGAAATAGTTTTCAGCAACAGTTTCAAGTTGCATTTTACACGTAATCCAGTGAGCTCCAAAATTACCATGATTGTGTAATTGTGGTGTGTCGGAAATGCCATAATGTGTTCTTTTGAAAAGAACCCATAGATCAAAGCTCATTAGTGTCATATGTCCAACTTTATTTTGGGCCAGTGTTTTTGTTTTAAATGTCTAAGCTATGCTCTGGTGAGAAAACAGACATGGTCCTAAAACCTTGTGGCAGGGCTATTCAATTATTTCTAAACTCACGCCGGATCATGAAAAACTTTACCAGCTACAGTAAAGTAACATTGAAGTGTTCAGTGTATTTTGTGTATGACTAATAACGTCAGTGTGATAGCCCAGCGAACTGTCCAGGGTGTACTCTTCCCTCGCCCAGTGCTTCCCTACAAACCCTAATTAGGATTAAGTGGTTCAGAAAATGAATGAATGATGAGAAGAGGGGAAAAAAATGAATTTTAAGAGAGAAAAGTAGATCTTTTTATTTTGATAATACTAATAAAAAGAGGAGGAAAAATAGGTTAAGTTTTAAATAATACAATCAGAAGAAAAAAATGTGAATATCAACAGTATTATGCTATCAATAGTATTATGTCCATATACATGGACATACTATTATTGTCATTCCAAATTACTAATTTGCTGAACAGAACTGGTACCTAACTGATTTAGTTACCGACATTTCTCGTCTAATGGGAAAAAAAGGATGTTATGCGCAGTTAAGCATTTTAATGGCATTCACGTGTGAGGATGACGAGCACCAAAATTGTTTTCTGGTGGCGAGTATCAGAGTGACATTGGTTATATACCTTACATATTGATAAGCACTCACTCCACAGCAGACACACGGGCTTCGAGCAGACAGATATAAAACTATTGTTCTATCCATTTACTGTCAAACTGACTTTCTCTGGTAAACGTCTCATTTTTTAAAAAGTAGCACGAGACATTTTGTCCAAGTTACCAGGCTACTGTGCTAGCAGTAAGACGTTTGTTGACAGGAAGAGTGAGTGGAGAGCGGAGACATCAAAAGTCCGAAATATTGGGTTGTGACAGAATCATCCCCAAGATATTAACTTCAGATATTTAAATGTAATATTTATTTTAATAATGTGTATTTTTAATATTTTTTTCTTTTTAAAATAATGCAGTAGACAACTCAAAGTGCCAGTACAAATTGCCTCGCGGGGTGGACCCGGCCCATGAGCCGCCAATTAAATAGCCTCGGGCACATGTGATATCAACTCAGATTTCAAACCAGCTTTAAATGCCAATAAGTCTTACCACCTGAGTGATTTGCAGCTCTGTAGTGCTGTTTTAAGGCATGTGACTAGAAATGGAAATTCACTGTGTTCCCTAATTAACCCTACCTGATGGTTGGTGGTGTAGAGAAACCTCAGCTTGAAGAACTAAGGAGCAGTTGAAGTACCCACTCATTACACCATGCATCATTATGCTGCTCTTGCATCCTGGCTGTCTATACACTGACTGACTGCAGTACTTTTACAGGGCTATATATAGGAGGTCAGGAGGATGAGATCAGTTTTGGTGTAAAAAATCACTTCTGAATAAATTTTATGGTTTATTGAGTGAAGAAATTAAAAAATTTGTCAACACTATGCCTGAAAGGTTAAATGCTGCAATCAAAGTAAAGGATGTTCACAATAAATATTGACTTTTTTCCCTCAAGAAAGGACTGTTATTTTTGTTTGTACTATATATTGTTTGGTTACTTATTCTCATCAATATGATGTAGTACAATATTGAATAGTACTTTTACATTACATTATTTTAATTGTATAATCATCACTGTGCTCTGCTGTGGTTTTGCTTCAGTACATAATAAACACTATTTAACAAAAATCACAGTTTAAGACCAAGTTTTTTCAGTATTAGTAGTATAGTGGCCAGTGCTATGCATATTTTATAACCATCCCTAATCATTTTTTTTCATTTGGGATATTTCTGGGTGAGAAGTAACAGAATCTTATGAGGTAGTATAATAGTAACGCTGAACACCTTTATTTTGCACTATAGTGTTAATGAATTTTTTACTACTCAGCCAGCGGTTTTTTTTTTTTTTTTTTTTGGTTCTCCAGGGCAGGTTGTATACACCCACATATTTCCTACAACATAATGGGGTGTGTGCATGTGTGGTTTTCAGACAGTCTTGGCCTAAAATGTTTCAGTGGCTGTGTGTCTGATTGCATGTTGTGCTCAGGTGAAGATGGTGTAATTCCTCTAAATCCACAGCACATCAAGAAGGTGATGAAATAAAAAGTAGAAGCTGAAAACACATCTCCATTTCTTTGAAGCAAACTAGAACCACCCTTTACTCTCAGACTTGAGGTCAGTTGGCTTTTGGGTGACGTAGGCACAGCTAATAATAAATGTGGAGATGAGTCGGGGAAGAGATTAAGATGGAGAGAATGAGGTTTGTTCTCACCAGCAAAATGTTAGGACACAGTAAGGCTTGTGACACTCTTCAGGATTACACGTGCTCGTTTTCACTGAGTAAGAAAATGATGGTTGAGAGTATGGATTTGTTTTGTGTTAATGAGTAGGTAGAGTTTATGTAATGGTATTGTATTACTACAGCAACTATGAATAATAGACCAGAGATGGGCCTTCTGGTAAACAACCTGGCTTGAATCAGACTCAGAATTTTAATAGGGTAAAGGAGTGCTCTTGTTTTTAAACATGTTTCCATTTGTTTAACTCTCTCAAATGGGCTCAGAGCTCATTCTAGTTTTGCTGGTGTCTTTAATTTGGAAGAGAACAGCACGAAAATAAATGATCCTTTACACTTCAAACTATTGGGTGTGCAGTAGTGTTGGGATGATTGAGCCAAAAGTAATTTATCAGTACGAGCCATTTCCAAATTTATTGAGCACAAATATTGTGGCTCAGGTCATATTTTTCAAAACAGTTATTTTTATTTTACTGTTACATGTCAAAGGTGCAGCTCTAGATGTTCACTTATCGCCATTTTGCGTTTCTTTGTGTAATGTTCAAGGGAGCAATTCATATTTCTATTTACACAGGCAACACAGTCCTGTTTTCATCTGCTCAGTGTTCCTTGTGTCAGTATTATTATTTTGCAATTCTTTCACTGAAGATTAATTATATCATGGGCCATGAAGTTGTAAGGACTGTATTTGTTAAGAAGAAAGATGCAGCAAGTTATATTTGGGACCATTTCTCTTTTGAAAAGACAGTTTACAAGGAAGGTGAGGAATAGTGGTGATGACGGTAGTGAGATGAAGAGGTAAGTATGCAACCTATCCATATTTCAAATTACAAAAAAATTACATGAGTAGGCTCAATAAACCGCTTGCCCTGACCACGATAACTCAATTCCCATCCCTAGTGCACAGTGTTTTGATGAATTATGTGGATTATGCTGCTGATTACAATGGTGTTATTGAAGACTATTAGGGCAAGGTGTGTTGAGGGTTTGCTTTCTCTATGTCTGGTTAGATTTTTGAGCTTTGGTTTTTCTGCCAGTTTTATTTATGCCAGACTAATAACTGTTGGTGGAATGTAAAGAGAGCATGCAGTGCTTTGTCTGATCAGTTTTATGCACAGCAATGTGCACAGGAGATAAACCCTGACAAAAAATTCAAGGGTACTCAAATCTTTGAATGTCTTCCACAATCTGCCTAAATTTGAAATAAGACTGTGCTTAGCTTAGCTGGGATTGGCTGGGACACAGATGCAGGGGCATTTAGATTGGTACTTTATTTACAAAACGCTACCTTAAGTTCCTGTTCTGATTGCTTCGGTTTTCTAGCAAATGAAAAACCATTGAATTCAGGTCAGGTGAATGCAGTCCAATGTTGCAGCACGTGGCTTGCCTATTAAAAGTCTTTCTAAGTATGCTTCAGGTCATTGTCCATCTGCACTCTTAAGTGCCAACTGATGTGTTTTTGAATTTTGGAAGTGAATGTGAGCAGATAATACAACCTTATTTCAGAATTCATTCTGTTGCTTTTGTCAGCAGTCACATCAATGAATATAAAGGAACAGGTTTCATTGACAGTTATACATGTCCATGCCCTTAAATAATGTGAATGATCCTTTAAAGATTCTTTAGATCGTTAGTAGTTCCATCCTATCTTGATACTCTATTCTTTTCATCATTCTTTCCTTCACCAGGAAAAGAATTTGTCTGTCATCCACCACAGTTTTCTTGGTTTCCATTGTGTTCTGTGCCTTTTTCCTTTTTTTAAAAGGCTCTGGCAGCAATTTAAAACTTTCAGCCGAGTTATGGCTCTCTTCACAGTACCAGCTCTTGGACTTCACAATTACAACACTAGACATTTTCTCTGCTTGCTTGGAAAATAAATGATGAGGTACTAACACATACCTGCCGTGGAACAGCCAGTGGTCCACTTACTTTTGGATCACATTAAAATCATCTCCAACCAAATAAGTTAATGTTGAAGGAATTACAGCACTTTTTAAACTCAGGCTGCACTTTGAGCTCATCATTTCAATTCCAATACTGTGGTAGATTGTGCTGCTGAAATAACTATAAACTTAATTAAGTCAGGATGATGTGTGTGGTTTTGGGAGTGTGTCTTGATTACACAATCAATTCCCAGCACATATGCTGGTGATTTGTGTCTGAGTCACCATGGTGATGTTTGTCCATCTCCAGGACAGCATGAAGTGTCCGTGATCGTTAGCTTTGGCTAATGTGAGCAATGCGCCAACATGAGCTCATCCATCTCACACACACACACACACAAATACACTCCTGCCTTGAGCAGCGTCTCCTACTCGCATCAAGGTTGTTGCTAAAATTACTATTGGGTGCACTGTTTTCCTATTCCAGTCCCATGAAGCCACATGGGGAAAGTTAATTAAAATAAAGTATTTATAGCAAAAATTTCATCTGCACTTATTTCAGACAGCAGGCAGTAGATTACTAACCGCAGGGATTTTTTTTTTTTATTCCCCAAAAAGGTGGTTTGTTTGTGTATAATATGAGAACCTACTGAATCCTCTGTTTACTGAAGCAGCTGTTCAGCATATGTGTCTAGTAGCTACCTCATAAAAGTATACAGAGTGGACAAGCTTTGTAATCTGAGAGGGAGGCATGGAGAAACCAACAAACCTCAATGCCTGGCGAGGGCTGGTATTGGTTGAAGTTCCAGCTGTGCAGGCCTACTGTAGAGAGAGTCCTCCTCAGTCAGTCCAACGTGGCATTGTTTGGTTTTCTGGTGGTTCCATCTTTGTCTAGAAGTGTCTTGTGGTGTTATTTTTTCCTCTTTTAAATCAGATTTGACAGAACCTGAGGACATGCAGCACTGCCAGGAAATAATTTTCACTCCCTAGTTGTGGACGCATCTGTTCCTACTTTTCTTTGCTCATATTTTCGGCTGTCTGGCTCTCGCTCATCTTTTCTGCAGCTGTCTTGCAGTACCTGCTGAAGTTGTTCAAAGCTGTAGTTAGTGGCTACTCTTTCAGCAAGGTGCTGCATTTTCCTGCTCTCTCAATTAATGGCTTTTACTGCCATCACAAGAGAATGATGCTCTTAAGCTTGATTTACTCCAGAAGCGACCATTGACCAGCAACCATGCAAAGCCAATAATCATCAGCGAAGTGGGTGAGGAGAGGCAAATTTTTTTATATAATTCATTATACGAGGCTAACCACATATAATGGGCAGGCGGGGAGTTGAGTTCAACTGAGCTGAACTTTCATGTTAGCAATTCCAGCGATAACCAAACAGAGTATAAAGATACGGTTGATTGACAGATGCTGCCAAACATGAATTCCCCATGTTCAAATGGAGAATTGTGAGAATGGTTTAATTTGCAGTGCAGCAGTGGTAGGTGGTTCATTTTAATATAAAGGTAAAAATATAGTAAATGGAAATGACATTGCTACATGTGGCAGTTGCGATGAGTTTAATAAAACTAGAAACCCGGCAATGTCCCTCATAACAGCCTGGTAATTTTTTATTCATTCATCCTTAGTGTGACTGGATTTCTCTGGTTGGTGTCAGGGAGGAATCTGAGCCCATTCTAGCAACACTGGTTAAGGATATTTCCTGGATGGTACATCAGTCCGTCACAAAGCATCATGTGCACCCATGCACTTACACACCTACTCGTGTGTGTGTGTGTGTGGCTGTGTGTGTTTATG
>JBCNYG010000006.1:25805058-25824262 GCA_039654305.1 Porochilus rendahli | reverse complement strand
CCCCCCCATTTCACAGGTTAAAGGTAATCAAGTTATGTGCACACAGTGAAGTTCATTTAGTAGTTTCTTTGAATAGAGTGGTGTAACTGTTACTGTAACTTCTGGCCATTACCAAATTTAATTTGCTCAAACTTTTTAAAGTCACGTTTTGAACACCTTGATCTTAAAGAACTGGATGTATGGTTTCAGTACGATGGAGCTATGACACACACACAGCTCGAAGGTCATTGCAAGTGCTAATGAAATGTTTCAGGGTCGGTGATTAGTGATATTAGGTGGTATTTGTAGGATTTCATATAAAGTTTCAGATGTATACTATAATTATTTTGGTTAAACTTTTTCCACCTCACTTATTTTTATTGCTTTCAATTTATTTTGCATGGACATTTGGGCAGGTGATGGTGTTAAACAAGAGTAATAGTGTAAAAAGTATGTTTTTCTTAACCTTACCCATTTTTATATCACTAGGACATTTAATTCATTGACTGACAAAGTATTAATTTAAATGCTTAAAATGTATCTAGCAATTCAACAGCAGGAGGGATTTATCGGGGCTCCACATACACCCCTGCACAGTGCACAAGCATGGAAACTGAAGATGACCCCGTTATCATAATGTAATTAAGTATAATAAGTGGGGGGTGCAGTGAATAGTGTTGCTCGCTCACAGCTCCTGAGTTCTTGGTTTGATCCTGAGCTCCAGCTCCAACTTCTCCGGTTTCCTCTCAAAATCATTACAGTAGTATGCTTGACTCCTCTACATTACCCACTGGTATTAGTGTGAGCATGGTGGACTGCAGTGGGCTGGTATCTGATGTGGGGTGTATTCCTAATTCTAGCCAAATGTTCTCTGAACAGGATAAAGCAGTTTCTGGTGACAAAGGAATAAAAAAATAATGATTATACATGCAAAAAAAGAAGAATTTAAAATGTGATTTTAGTTTCCTGTCCTTATAGTTGAGATTTGGCCTCTTGAGTCTGTCCCCGTAGTGTTTGACATTATCAGATGTAAATGGAAGAATAGAGTTTATTCATAATTTAAGTCAGAACTGCAATTAAATGTGATGAATTTCTTTCCAAAATGCAGGACACAATCAGTATAAATGGGCTTTAATTCAATTTAAATGTTAACCAGATGTATCTGGCAGGTCTAGTAAAATCCAGATGCATGATAAAAAGGATCCCCCTGTCCTTTCTTTCATTACATCCTTTTAGATTAATATCGACTTGCAAAAGAGCTCGAATGCACTCAGAGTGGCTTTGGCTTCAGCTCCAATGTACCCTGAGCAGCTTGACTGTACTGACTGACCCTTTCTGTAACTACACTGAAGAGGGCTCAGGGTCATGTTGATCAACAGCAGCGGGTACCATCTCCACCTTTTAGTTTCACTCGCTTATTGAATGGAGTAATTCTTTTGTAACATGATGGATTGACACCTCACAGGGAGGTGGGATCTTTCACTGCAACCTGATTCATCATAAACGGATGTGCCTCTCCACACACAGGATATTAATTCTCAGCAAGCAAGATTAGTTCTGTCTGAGGGGTGCGAATGCTGTAATCATCCTGATGGAGTTTTTGGGTCTGTGCTGTTATTTAAAAAGAATTAAAAATAACAATCCGGTTAGTTAAAAAAGGCAGTGATATCAGGATACTGTTAAGGGGAATTGATCTGAACTCTGAGATAGGTAAACTCTAGTATAGTTGTCGATAGATGGCAGATATTTTGGAACATCTGAGGTAGTCAAGGGTGGCACAGTGACATATTGGTTAGCGTGTCTCTGTCACAGCAAGAAGGTCCCGGGTTTGAGTCCCAGGCTCAACAAGGGCGTTTCTCTGTGTAGTTTGCATGGTCTCCCTGTGCTTGTGTGCGTTTTCTTCCAGGTATTTCAGTTTCCTCCCACAGTCCAAACATGTACGCATTAAGCTAATTGTTTTTTCCAAACTCACTCAGAGTAAGACTGGTGAGCTGTTCAGGGTGTACTCTGCCTTCTCTCTGAGTTTTTTGACATAAGATCCTGCCTCATCGTGACCCTAGTAGGATTAAGCTCTTTCAGGCAATAAGTAAATGAATGATGTAGACAGTAGAATCATTCCCATTCTAGTCTTTGTGAAATGTTTAAAATGTTTGTCTCTCTTAAATTGCTTCAGGTAGTACTCTCAATTCAGTTAATATGCTTTGATTATACACACACACACACACACACACACACACACACACGCCAACAAGCACCCAGATGTCCTTGGATGGTTTAATAATTCACTACTGTGGGGTAGTTAGGCTCCAGATTCATTTTTTATGAGATGGGAATATAAAAAGCTCAAAACCCAGATTATTACACTTCAATAAGATAAAAATGGCCACAGAGCAGCTTGCACAGACATTACCTCCCTCCTGTCTTCACTGCAGGCCACATAATATTACAGAGGCAAAAATAATAGCTCAGCGCTGGTTCATATTTCTCCCAGTACTGTGGTTATATGGAGGACATATGTGAGCTAGCTAGTAAGTCAGTACCCTGAGCTATCCCTTTGTTTTTGTTTCTTTTGTTTTTTTACCCCTATTTCTGGCTATCTGGTGTGTATGAAGCTGAAATTTAGACGTCCCTCTGCGAATCTAGCTCCACGCCAACACCACGACCTTAAAGGAATAATCTGTCCTAAATGCCTCGTATATTAATCTTTAAGTTATAGGTGCTCCAGGGATTCGTTTGACATTTATCATTACTAACAATGTACACTAGTACAGTAATATACAGGTCTATATACAGGAATGTTGCTTGAACGCTTATTATATTTGGCTAAATATGGACCGCAAGGGCATCAATACAAATAACACCAGCTGGATGATTTGGTATCAGGCATGATCTGGTGTGTGTGTTGAGTCGAACAATGGTGATCCTGACTCATCATTCCTAAAATCTGCACTTGGCGGTAGTTGCTTGCTGCCAAGATGATCTTTTGACCTTGTCTTGATGTGAACAAAACGGCAATGTAGCAGCAAAGGCACACCGACCATACGGTCATGCCATGGCAACGCATTATACGCCAAGCATGCACCTCACTACGCCTCAACTTTACCCCATACACATCCCAGATATGCCATGGGAGTGTCATAATAAATAACATCCACGCAGTGTACATCGCAGGGCTTTAATTTGGAACAAAATATGCCTAATTTCTTGCCTTTTAACCGCATACAAAATTATTTAGAAAATACTGATTGTGGTAGAAGAGTGTGATAGTAGCATAACTAGCTGAGCGGTATTTGTGCTGTAACTGCATTGGATTCTGGTACTTTGAGTTTCATGTTTACGGTCTCCTCTATTTCTATCCTTAGTTGTCATATTAATATAACAGTGTACCCAGATGAAAAATGGTGAAGTGAGAAAAAAGCTCTTGTTCCTTTTCCAAGGGATTAAAAGTTAAACCTGACTGTTATCTTGTATTATATGGCCAAAAGTTTGTGAGTCCAAAATCTACGATGGGATTTTCAACAAGCTCATAAATGTGAAGGTCAGGTGTCTACAAACGTTTGGTCATGTAGTACATTATTGATTTTTGTACTAAACTCTGCTAAAACTGAGAATGAGAACAGTATGTCAGTGTGAATGTTTCTAGATTAAGTTTTATTTTAAATTCCAATGTGACCGTTCACTCAATCTTTTCACATATCTGTAATCTATCACTAAATCATAAAGCTCTGTCCAAATTAGCAATGAATCATGGAAGCTGTTCAGAGCAAAGCAAACTTTGAAAGTCTGTCTCATGCCTGGCATCATTCATCTTTCAGAATCATCCACGAGGATGGCTACTCGGAAGAGGAATGTAAGCAGTACAGAGCTGTGGTGTACAGCAACACCATCCAGTCCATAATGGCCATCATCAAAGCCATGAGTAACCTGAAGATTGATTACGGAGATCCAGCGCGAACGGTAGGGAGCCTTGGTGGTGCTCTAGTTTCAGTAAAGCAGTGTTTTTGTGGCTTTGCTGAACCCAAAGTAGAAGAGCTATACATTAATCTGTATATTTTCAAATATGAGTTTCTGATGGTATTAAAGCTAAAAGCCTAAAATATTTATTTTGGAGCTGTTTAATGTTCATGCTCAGTTTAAAACAGTGATGCTGATTTAATCTGATTCTCAGGAAAGACATTTTTAAAAGTGGAGTGCCTGGGTTATTCTTAATTTTAAGATGTAAAAATTAAAGTGCCCACCGAGTGACAACATTTGTAGTTTTGAGAAATTCTTTTTGGAGACCTTTTGATAAGTTGTACAGAACTCTGAATCACAGACTGATCTCATGACTGAGTAGCTCAAGATTAGATTTTATTATAATTTCATCCCTACATTTTTCTTAGCCAAAAAATATTTATCAATTTTGTTCGTCTTTCCAGAGAACTGGTGATTTACGTGTGTGTATGTGTGTGTAGGATGATGCAAGGCAGCTCTTTGCACTGTCTGCTGCAGCAGAAGAGCAGGGAATCCTCCCAGACGACTTGTCGAACGTGATCCGCAGACTGTGGGCTGATAGCGGGGTTCAGGGGTGCTTTAGCCGCTCCAGAGAGTACCAGCTCAATGACTCCGCTGCCTAGTGAGTACACACAATACACACACAAGAAAATTTTCACAAAATCCTAGTGGTCAACCATGACAAATTACTCCGTTTTTCTCTCAATTAGATTACATCAGCACCAACACACAAGCATGTATGCATATTCTTGTATTAGACAGGAAGTTCTCTGGCTTTCTCACTTGTTACTATTAAGCAAGGTGTGTTGGCCAAAATGAGAGACATCACATAATCACGATTTGAGCATTCGCATGCGCACACACACACAAACACTCCTAGTGCCTCCACCAAAATAAATGTAAATATGTAAGGGGGAAATGCATCCATCTTACTCTGCTCACTTCTCATTTCATTTATTTCTTTATTCCTGCTCAGGCATTTTTCATTTTTGAAGACCAGTGCCTCTACCCACTCCTTGCAGCATAACTTGGTTTTCCTCATTAGCTTTAATGGATAACAAGAAGTGAAGGTGAATGTAAATGCAGTGCAGTGGAAGACAGATTTAATTGAGATTGTTTTTGTTGAGCAGAATATACCATTTTCAACTGTTATCCCTAGGACCTGTATGACATTGCTCTTTAAGGGGTCCATTCAGTTCCCAGGTATATTAAATATAAACCATTAGTTTTTTCCTGTGTTTGAATGTTAATGATCCTGCACTTGTGCCATGATATTAATAAAATGATCATCTTTATAATTTCTCTTGAAATTGTATCCCTTCTTCTGTTTAACACTTGCTCTCAGAATTTTCTACTTTCTGCGAATCCCCGTCACGCATTCTTGTTACTGTTATTGTAAATGTAAACAGAGACAGAACCAAAAGAAGATGTAGGTAAAAGCAGGTGACACGACCTTGAATATGTGGAAGATGGATGGATGGATTAATCACAGTAACATTTTCACAACTGCTTATGGTGTCAGCGTTTCCTGCTGTTTTGTACATTACTCGTTACTGCAGTTGGACTTTAAGTGCTAAGTGGCCGGGCGTGGTGGTATAGTGCATCCCAGTGGTTAGGACGTGTGCCTCACAGCAAGAAGGTTGTGGGTTCGAGTCCCAGGCTCAGCGAGGGCATTTCTGTGTGGCGTTTGCATGTTCTCCCCTGCTTCCGAGGGTTTCCTCAAGGCACTCACGTTTCCTCCCACAGTTAAAAGACATGCACAATAGGCTGTTCCAAATTGGTGTGGGTGTTAATGGTTGTGCATGTTGCCCTGCAGTAGATTGGCAAGCTTTTCAGAGTTGGCTGAGATAGGTTCCAGCCTATCCGTGACCCTTATCGATTTAATCGATTTGGAAAATGAATGAATGAGTGTTATGTTAGGAATAATTCTGTTCCAGTATGATCAAGATCATTGCCGGCCAACAACAAACCCCAGCCTTACCTTTCACAATGCTCATCTTTTAGGCAGGAATACGGCATAGGAACAGTCGGTGTGATGAACGAGCCCGGAACAAAGGCGAGGGTGAAAGCGTGCACGAGAGAGAGAGCAAGCCAACGTTGCCATAGAAATGGTCTCACTTAGCAAAGTGTGCAGGACTATGACATGTCCATTAGAGATGGCTCAGTGAGCTAACAGGGTTATTTCTGTCCCGCAAGAGAATCCGTTCCTGCCACAATGCCCTCTACAGTGCCCTCATGCAACCATGCTTATGCTGTTTTGACTTTGATTATATTTGGATGCGTTTCTTTGTCTCTGAGGAAATGGTTATATGATGTAGCGGTGTATAAGGCCAGTGGGGAGGAGGAATCGTAGTTGGGGGCAAACTTTTTCTGGTTTGGTGGTTGTGGGTTGTGTTAATAATTTACTTTTCTCACTTCTGCACTTATTTATCCTCATAGGTCTGAAGCTAATGTTTATAACTGTGTGTGTGTGTGTGTGTGTGTGTGTAGTTATTTGAATGATCTTGAGAGGATAGCACGATCCGACTACATTCCCACCCAGCAGGATGTGTTGAGGACCAGAGTGAAAACTACCGGCATCGTCGAGACACACTTCACTTTTAAGGACCTGCACTTCAAGTGAGAAACCACACTGACACTCTTCCTCTCTTCCCATGTGTATATAAGTGTTTCTGGCAATGTGCTCATGCAGACATCTTTGTTTTAGCTGCAGTGGTTATGGTTTTTGACCTCCTATATTTTTCTTTCATTTGAAAATGTGGTTAAAACAAACACGACTCAGAATTGTAGGGTGGGAACCCTGATTCTCTGTAGGGGAAAGGACACAGGATGTGAAAGGCTCATTTGTTTTTGTCAGTGATTCATTCTGTTTCACTGCCACTTTATCTTCGTACAGGCTCACACACTCATGTCTATCAAAGCATGATTAGGATCTTTTATGTGGTTACATTATAGCTGTTAATGAAGCTCATTTTGCTGTGTGTGACACCTGCCAGAAGCACAAACTGTTAATCCATGTAACTCACCAGTATTACACCAGTACTGTACATTACATGATTAGTTCCAATATCTGCTAGAAAATACATTGGGCTGGATCTGACCAGGGGAGAAGTTTAATATTGTATACTGCACTGTATTTAAATTTTATTATAAAGTGGTGCTTGAATATTTGACTGACCCACAATTCAAACTCTCTAAAAGTCTGACGATTCTTGAGCTCCTGGAGTATAAGGCATGCTCACATAACTTAAACACAACTTTGTGCACCTTTATAGTGATTAGTTTTCATTAAATTGTCAGATTTTCAGAGAGGTGGAATTGTGGGTCAGTCAGGGGGTGGCGTCAGCCAGCGACAAATAGCCGACAATTTGAATATTTGTCTGTCAACTGTAAAAAGTTCAACAGTGAAGGTAAGACCACCGCGGATCCATGACCAGGTCGACCCAGACCATCAAAAAGATGCCTTTGCTCCGTGAAGAGAGCTGTGAGAAAGACATTGCAGAAGAATTTCAAACCAGCTCAAAAACATGCTTCATCAAATGGGCTATTACAGCTGAGCAGCAAGATGCAAGCCTCTTCTTCCACCAGCAATTATTCATTCTCAAATTTTAGGTGTCCATGTACTTATGTGTGGTCTCTTTATAAGATATGTATATGTGTAAAAAACAGAAAATTGTCTTTTTAATGTATTTCCCCCCCTTAAAGTTTATTATATACTAAAAGAAGCCCGTTCGGGAAAAAAAAGTTGCACACGAATTGGTTGTTGTTCAGCCTAAGTTTTGCTTATAGCATGTAATTGTCATACTATTGTTTCGAGGAACTTGGGCAACATAAAATTTCATTTCCATCCAGTGTCATGAACATAAAATTCATTTCTCACCGATGTCTTGATTTGATGGACAAACTGAACCACTCCATAAAGTCTTCTCCAGCACATCCCAAAAACTTTCAATGGGGTTAAGGTCAGGACTCTGGGGTGCTGATAAATACATGAAAATGATTCCTCGTGCTCACTGAACCACTCGCTCATTATTTGAGTCCCCATTTAATATCCGTGCCATCAGGAAGGAAACAGTTGACTTAATTTTATTGCCACATTAATGTTGCTGAGCCTCGACCGGACCAACTGGAGCAACAATGCCATGGAAATTACATGCAGTGAATAAGAATAAATGCTCTCCATGAAAATATTAGTGTACGCCTTTGTTTTGGGCTGGCAGTGTACGTACCTCAGGCTTGGTGGCTGATGTTAATGAAATGAATAGTCCCAGATACAGAACATTGACATCCAGCTTACCATCGGCAAATATTTATTTAATTATCCTAAGATAGCAAACCAGTGAGCAGTGCAGTTCTCATGTAGTAAATTATTAGATCTGTGTATTATTACATCTGACCTGAACTTCTGTTCATTTTGAAATAAACTATTCTGGCTATTTGAAAGTCCAAAACCCTTTGCTGTTGATTGTAGCATCCTTTTTTTTTTTGGGTAAGTTTTTTTTCCCCCCTGCTAGGATTTACCGGAAAATATGTTGGCACCTCTTATGTGCTTATCAGTTCACCTGAAGTTGTTGAAGTGCTGTTTTGTTACAGTAGTAGGACAATTAAATCCAATTTGAAATAAAACAATGATGTAATGGTCCAGTGATCTGCCCCACGCAGTCCATCACCTTTTCAGTTTTTGTGAAATGAGTAATACCGAACAATCAATGGACAGAGTCAGAAATGTTGCTTCACATGTCCCACTTCCTGTAACCATAGAAACTTTTCTCTCGAAAATGCTAGTGGCAGTAAAGGCTTGACAGATCGACTGCAGATGTCAAATCAGAAAAAGTGTCTGTTAGACACACATTTCACACTTTAAAACACCTAGACTGAATAATAAACCAGTTGTGAAATTTATTTCTTGTGTTGGATGCCGTCCTTATCTAAAGTGGAAGCTGTAGAAGCTCTCCGCTAATGTAGATTAATACGTTCTTCCCCCATGTGCCTAATTAAATCTTAATACAGAGTGACCGCAAAGCCTTTCTCTCTTTCTGTGTCTCAAGGATGTTTGATGTTGGAGGGCAGAGGTCCGAAAGGAAGAAATGGATCCACTGCTTCGAAGGAGTGACTGCCATCATCTTCTGTGTGGCACTGAGTGCCTACGACCTGATGTTGGCTGAGGATGAAGAGATGGTGAGGGCAATCAAGCTTTTGACATTGATGAGCACTTGGGTCTTTTCTGAAGTCAACTAACATTAGTCCTTGTTCAGGCCAAACAGTGAGATAGCTTTACCTCCATCACGGTTTGATTATGTATTATTAGATTATGCCTTATATTTGTTTATTAGCGTGATTACTTAAATTTTTGCTCTAAAATGTAAAAAGGGTCTTGCCAGGCCCATAGCCCACCCCTCCAGCAAGTTTGTTGAAAATCGTTTCAGTGGTTTATTAAAAATGTGTGAGAATGTTACTTTTTAACAATAGTTTATAAATTATTGGGTCATTCCATGTCAGTTCACCTAAAGTTTCCCAAGTAACCCTCTCTGAATTCTATGAACCTTTTACCAGATATAGAACATGTTTCAACATGAACACATGCAAAATTTCAACGACCCACTTCAAAAACTTTTTGAGGTGTGTTCATTTAAAGATCGCAGGCTAGGACCCATTTGTCAGCCCGCGACTTTGCAATTTACCATTTTGGGCATTTTTGAAAGTTTGTAACTCCCCTAATAATTGCTGTGTAGGGCTGAAACTTTGCATACTAACAGAATATGACCCATTCTATCAGCCTGCAGTCAACATTACTTTATTTGTCAGAGTTGGGTTGCTATTGATACTGCAATTGTGTAAAAAAAAAAATTGCTATTGCAAGGTATTTTTGAATTTTTAACACTCAAAATGTATTCACCACCCCAAAAGTATTTTTATAGCAAATTTAATCATAGTTCCATGTAAAACAAACCGTTTTTAAGAAGAATAAATGTGATATGGTGTTTTTGTGACATATGCAACATGTACATCAAATCACAACACACACAATGTCAGCCTTGTTGCTCATTTCCTTCATACTTAACCATCACCTTAAAATTTTCATAAATTTTGCTTGTGAATTTTTTTTTCATTTGTATTTGCACTTTCTTCTAAAGAGGAATAAAATATGAATAAATATTTTGTATGAATATAGTCTCAAATTGATATCAGAGTAATAAACAAAAACAAATGTTTTAAATTGTTTTTAAATGAAAAACAATTTTGTATATTTATATAAAATACAACATGTTATACTTATATTTATTATTTCAAAAATGTATGTATCCCAATGGATTGGATAATTAATATAAGGATATATTATGTTAGAGATTACATCTTTTCATAAGCTTTGATTAAATATTGATCATTGCTTGATTATTTGAACTTCATTTTAATATTTGCAACTATCTACCAGTAAACTCTTTCTGCAAAGAAAGTTCCGTACATGCAGATATGCTTCAGTTTTACGGAAACTTTGTCAAATGGTTACTAGCCTGAGATCTTTAAATGAGCATATCTTGGAAAGTTTTTGAACTAGGACCTTGTGTTCATGTTGAAATGTTGAGTATCTGGTTAAAGTTTCATTGAATTCTGAGTCACCTGGGAAATTTTCTGGAAGCTAGGTGATTTGACATGGAATGACCCTATTATGCATAAACAACTGATCTGATTTTCATCAAACTTTATAAAAAAAGAAGTCCAGGTTAAAAATTCCTTTCTTTAGCGGGGGTCAAAATGTTCGTCTTATGCCCACAAGCGGGAGACATTTCACTATAATCATGTCAAGTTATAATAATCAGTATGTATCTGGTGGCAGTACCTTGCCCCTGTAGTTTTATATGTAACAGTGACATGAGATGGAAGAAGTGCGTGTATTAACGATGCTTACTGTTCACCTGTACGTTGATGCAGTTATTTAATTAGAAAATCATTTGGTAGCAACACAATGAAGAAAAAACTAAAAAAAAAAATAGCTTTAGTTAATGTTCACATCAGAATGAAGAGTGTAATCTCTGTGAATCTGTGCTGTGGGTATTGCTGGTGTATTTCAGAATCTGCTGATCTGCTAGTATTTTCACACACAACAGTCTCTAGAGATTACACAGAGTGGTGCAAGGGGTAAAAATACATTGAGCAACAGCTCTGTGGGTGGAAACGTCTTATTGACAAAAGAGGTCAGAGAAATATGGTCAGTTGCTTACCAGTTATCACTGGTTGTTAAAAATGCTTGTTTGGGTTCATACAGACTTCCTGTCCGCTCAAACCAGTCAGATAGTTCTTCTGTGATGTCTTTCATTACCTGTGCAAACTTCTGAACAAACTTCAAACCAGCCTGTCTGGCACAAACAACCTTGCCCTGGTTAAAATCTTACATTTACTTCATTCTGATGATTAGTTTAAACATTAACTGAAATAAACTGTATTATGCTGTTGATACACGATTGCCTGAATAGATAACTGCATGAAAGTGCATGTAGACAGGTGTACCTTTTAAAGTGACTGGAGAGTGTACTGTATGTAGTTCAGTCAGAAGTGGTAGCTCCCCCTTGTGGCTACTTCACAGTGTAAGCACTTAAGTGTATTAAAACATTCTCAACACTTTTTCCCTCTCTCTCCATTTTATTTTACAGAACCGTATGCATGAGAGCATGAAGCTTTTCGACTCCATCTGTAACAATAAATGGTTCACAGAGACCTCCATCATCCTCTTTCTTAATAAGAAGGATCTGTTTGAGGAGAAGATCACACGCAGCCCTCTCACCATCTGCTTCCCCGAGTATACAGGTCTGCAAAGCCAACAAAACCGAAGAAAATCTATTTGGTTTTATAATACCTTACATTCCTTAAGTTATTTCATCATCTGTTGATATTGCTCCTTACCCATGACTCAGAAAGTAAATAAGGGGATTTATATCAAGGCTGGTCGATACGGCCAGAATTCCATGTCATGATATAGTTGATCTCATATCTTCATAATGATAGATCACATTTTCTGTAAACTCTCATAAGAAGAGAACAAATAAATGTATTTTTATAAATAATAATAGGAATGTAGCAGGTAAGGGTTTTTTTTCAGCTTATATTTACCAGTATAAAATAATTCTATATGTGCATAAGATGGATGACAGATAAAAATATTAACAAGATGCCTAAAATAAACATGATAAAAACATTTGAACAGGAGTGTAGTGAAAAGAATTTTAGGAAAGAGTTAAATAATAGTCAATAAATAAGTTTACAAGGCGGCACAGTGGATAGCACGTTCGCCTCACAGCAAGAAGGCCTGGGCTCGATTCGCGGGCTTTGCATGTTTTCCCTGTTTCTTGCATGGGTGTCCCACGGTCCAAAAACATGTACAGTAGGCTGATTTGCGGTTCCAAATTGCCCCTAGGTGTGAGAGCGAATGTGAGTGGTTGTGTGTATGTTGCCTTGCAATGGCCTGGCGAACTGTTCATGATGTGCCCTGCCTTCACCCAGAGTAGGTCGAGATGGGCGCCAACCTTCCCATGCCCCTAATTAGAAAATGTCAAAAATATTCTTGCAGGTTTTGCTAAGCCTTTTAAAAAACAGTGATAAAACCGTTAGCATTAGCCATTTAGCAAATCAATTCTAGTTATTTCAAAAGGTGTACTAATAATACTGACGTCACACACTCTTCCTCGTCTGGATGATGATGATGATTTCTTACATGGTATGTTTATCTTTAATTACCTGGGAAACGGTGCGCTCTAGTCCCTCAACTTCTCCGTCTGTGTGTGTAGGAGGTAGGGGTGGTTTATGTATTTATCAGGTTGTGGGGACCTATATCTGTCTACACAGTTGCGTTACAGGGATATTTTCTTTATGGGGATGAAAACCAAGTTTCATCATTAAAATCTCAAAATTTTAAAGTCAAGACTTTTTTAGGGTCCCCAGTAAATTAATTTATCCATGTATTGTACCCTGAGGTTCTGAAGTGTTGATCTGGGTGTGTTGTGTTGTAAGTAATCTTTCAGTATGATTAGGGATGAGAATCACCACGGACCACCTGATATAATACAATATAACAATACCTAGGTAATTTGTATTGTAATTCTATAAATATCCCGATTTAATATTACTTTTTTGTTACAATTTTGAAACCTTGAACCACATAAAAAAGCTGAGTCATACTTGTGAAGTTTTCGACTTTTTAGGCTATATTCAAGAGATGCACAGCTGAATTGAACATAAGTAATTAAATGCAATCTCCTTCCACGAACATCAAAAACCAACGGCAACATTTTAAATTATACAAAATTACTTTAAATACAATAAATTAAAAAGTGATCTTGCAGTTGGTACATTGGGAGATGACTGAATCACTGCACAAAAGAATCTCCATACATAATTGAGTACCCCCACCCTGTCCCACCCCCATTTCTACTGACTGCTGTTAGATGATTTAAAAGTTTGAAATAATAAGAGAGAAAGTAGTGTTTAATAACAGCTTTAAGGTAACCACGTCTAAGTTTAATGTGTAGTCATTGTTGTCTGACACATGCAGATCAACAAACTTTTTAAAATATCAAAGTGGTGTTGAATATCTTGAAACCGCTCTACAGCCAGATAGAATCTTCTAATGCATTTAATACATTCCTGTTTGTTAAAAAGTGATGAATTATATCCTAATAGTTGTCAAACTCAGAGTTTTAAATACACTTATAAGAACTTAGAAGGCTGGATTTATTAGGTACTATAGAGTTGTACTTTTTTAGCTGTTTATCTGTAGTGCTGTATGGGTGTACTACTGATTTATTCAGTTTAGGGTTTATGTAATTCCCAAATCTAATACCAGGGTTTCTGCAGAGCAGAGAAGTGTCATTAAATGGATTCTGTGTCCTTGAATTGCATTAAAAAGCATAAAAATGTATCTCCACACTCAAAAAATGTTTAAATAGTTCTGGGAGAAAGGATCCTCTTTATTTTGGGCATACTGTATGTAATAAGGGTGCCATGGTGGTGTAGTTGTTAGCACGTCCACCTCACAGCAAGAACACTTTGGCTATGAGCCCTGGGTGTGGTGAGGACATGTCTGTGTGAAGTTTGCATGTTCTCTTGATTGTGTGGGTTTCCTTCAGGTACCCTGGTTTCCTCCTACAGTCCAACGACATACACCTAGGGGCAGTATGGAACTGCCAGTTAGCCTAATGTGCAAGTGTGAATGGTTGTGTGTGTGTTTTGGCCCTGTAATGAACTTTTTGATCTCACTCACTTGTTGACTGGTGTTAGTTTTTAACTGAACTGCAGTATTTCCTTACGAGGCACCTGGTTTCTTGCTGCCTCATAATCCCACCGATGTTTTCCTCCTCTTCCTGTGCCTATTGTTTAGGAGCCAACAAATATGACGAAGCAGCGAGCTACATCCAGACTAAGTTTGAAGATCTAAACAAGAAGAAGGATACAAAGGAGATCTACACCCACTTTACCTGCGCCACTGACACCAAAAACGTGCAGTTTGTGTTCGATGCAGTCACTGATGTCATCATCAAAAACAACCTGAAGGATTGTGGGCTTTTCTAAGGGCAAAGTCAGGGAACATGATAAGGTACACACACACACACGTACACGCGCGCTCTCGCTTTCACATGTAAAACAATTGAATATATAATGAATAGAATAAAGTTAGTGGTGATGTGTTTGTTTTTTCACTCCTGTGTATTGTTTTTTCAGGAAGAGCTCAGCTGTGTGGTGCACCTGCATTAGTGTCGGTCATCACAATGCCAGACTGCCTACAGCCGTCCAGACAAACGCTGAATTTTGATTTAATACTTTTGGGGGGATTGGGGGTGGGGGCGAGATCTGCAACAAAGTAAATATATATTGAAAAATCCCACCAGTCACTGAATTCCAAAATAGCCTTTGTTGTACTTAATTTTAATTTTTTTTTCTTTTTCTTTTATTTTGTAAATATTTTTGAGGTTATTTTGTTTAGAATTAAAGCAGCGAATTCTTTCTGACATTTCCTTTGCTCCTTAACTTTGGATTTTTTGGAGTATGACGGTGCAAAAGAAGAGCATGAGGGGGGCCAAATATTTGATAAAGAAACTTTTCTTTTCTTTTCTTTAACAGATTCGTAAATCTTAATAACCGCTCTTGTGTAATGTCTTTTGTAAAAGCTGCGTAAGCACAGATCAGGATCAATACTGCTCCTTCTTTCTTGCCTTCTTTTTCTTTTTCTTTTTTTTAACCTACTTACACATGGAGTCCACATTCCTGGCTTAAATGTACAACGTGCTGTGATGGACCACCTATAAAATGAATCGTCATAATAGAAGAAAAAGATCAAATAGCTTGCTCTGGTTCAGCCACTGTGTGACTCGCTCTGAGTAATTTGTCTTACACTCTTTAACATTCTGAAATCCTAGCTTCACTTTACTCAACACTGTACAACTGTGATTAATAATGTGTAACAAGCATAACCATGTCTTCACTCGTCCTTTTGTGTTCCTGCCCAAAATCATTCATTCTGTTTTGTGCCTTGACTTCTGTTTTTGTTTTTGGGTTTTTTCCCCATCGTCTGTAGAGTTTAGAGCAATTTTCAGTTTGCAATATCTAATGAAGAATTTAATCTTGAGGTTTGTGGTTTTAGGAGACAATAAACGTGATCGCATCTGACAAATATGAAAATGCCATGAAATGTTTTATTGAAAATAAACTTATTTCACAACTGTGAAGTGTGTGTGCTCGTTTTACACTCTGACAGCAATTAAAGGTTAGGAGATTCGGGGGGAACAAAGTAAAATTTCATTTCTATTATAATGTTTGGTTATAAGGAATTGATATTCATGCAGTTTCGGTCAATCAACTCTAAAGTGATATTGCATGTCATGATGCAGATTTAGTTATAAAAATTAATTCTATGTTTACAAGTAATGCAGACAAGTGTGACCATGCAAAGAGGAAGTGAGAACGACCCCAGCACTACTACTTGAGGAATGTCCCATGTGTTTTATCAGCAGCATAGCAGATGGAACAGAATTCAAATATCTACAACAAAAGATTACATTTTATCACTGTTGTGGCAAAAAGTGTAAAAAGATGCAATAGATCCAAATTAATTTTTCAGGTGTTTATTTAACCTTTAGGAAAAGAAAAGCATGCAAGCGATCACACAAAAGAAATTGTTCCGAGAAAGGACCTCGGACCCCGTCTAACAGGACTGCGTTGGCTTATATAGTGCCCATTCCCCTCTGATTGGACTACCGTCTACTAGCTCTAGACCCTGATTGGTCCCTCATGTGTAAACTTGGCCTTGTTCAGTATCTGCTCAAAGCCATTTTTTCTCTCTTCGGACATTTCGTTCCTTTTTGAAGGTCCGTGGAACAGCGTGGAATGGACGAAATAAGATGATCTTATGCTCAGTTCAGTGAATAAACTACTCATACAATAGTCACATAAATCAAACGTGCAAAAACAACAAAGGTCTGGCGAGCTGTACAGTTTTCAAAGATTGAAGTCTCTGAGCAAACTCGTTGTATGAACCTAATTCATGTCTCGTATCCTTCTCATATCCTTCTTAAACCAAATTTCCATCGTCGTCTTTGATGTCATTTAGGCTATTTTGTTTAAACGTGACACCATGACACTGAGTCCAGGTCTCGGCTTGCATGGGTTTCCTCCAGGTGTTCTGGTTTCCTCCAACAGTCCAAACACATGCATATTAGTCTAATTGTCACTTCCAACGTGCCCCTAGGAATGGTTGTGTCTCTGTTGGCCCTGTGATAGACTGGCATGCCCTTTGCCTGGGGGTAGGTGGGATGGGCTCCAGCCTCCTCTTGACCATAAGAAAGGATTGAGTGGTTCAGAAAATGTCATGACATCAACAACTCACAATATTGGATGGATGGAGGAAGACATGGACTGTCTGGAAGGCTTGACAGACCCTTTAAGGTTATTAACAGGAAACATTTGATTTTATTTGCTTCAACTTTTCATTCATTATGCTATACATATACACCAGGGTGCAGGATGACAAAACAATTTGTAAATATATTGTGTAAATATACAGTAAATAATGAGTGTACATAACATAACATTCAGAACAATTAATATGTTGCGCAAACACAATTCTGAGACAGTGTTCAGGTCTACTAAAGGTTACTAAAATCTGTTTTTAGCATTCATTGTGTTCATGTTGCCTGCAAAGGGCAGTGTGTGTCCCTGCATTGTTCGGTTGTTCTAAGAGTCGATATATAAAGAGTAAAGTGGCTGTACAACATGTAAAAAACTCAGTGACTTATAATACCTAGTTTTGCATGAAACTAGAGGGAAACTCATAGTGTGCAAGGAACCTCCGCCTGGCAAAAACAAATTTTCTAACTTTGGTAGGTATAATGAAATGTCTCCCCCTACTAGGCGTCGGATGAACTGTTTGCCCCCTTGTTAAAGATAGAGATATTATGGGGAAGTTTAGGAATTTTGGAAAAAAAAACATTTTCAACATGATCCCAAACACAGATCACCTTCGATATTTAGTGTGTTCATTGCAGGCCCAAACCCCACCCCTCCAACAAGGTTGATGAAAATCAGATCAGCAGTTTTGGTGTAATCCTTAATTAATGCATGTTAAAAAGCCTTGGAGCCCTGGAGCATTATTTGGTTTTGCTCGAAAATGTTACCAGGCCCATACTAATCCCTCTACCAAAGTTTGTGGAATCCTGCTAAAAGACAAACAAACCAACAGACACTGGTAAATACATAACCTTCCGCACCAGGTAGCATTGATAAAAACAGACCACATTTCCAAACTGGATCGAAACACTTTTTGAAAGCTGTGCTTTATACTGCACTTTGTACTGTTGGCATTTTTTATGCTAACTGACTGATATTTTAGCTAACATAACTACCTGTGCATGCCTATCTGAAATCTTAAACAAGGACTACAGTAGCATCACCTAACCATCACTTGCTTATGTATATGTTGAACATCCCACTTCCAGAATTAGACCCCCTTTACTGTTCTTATACCCTGCACTCTTTTGAATGTTTTTTTTTTTTTTTTACTAGAGTTTCTCTCAGGTCAGATACTGGTTTTGTGTGACAAGTCAGAGTTCCCGTTCATCCAGCACTAAGATGTTCAGTATGGTTATGGTCTGGGTTCAGTGCAGACTACTTGAGATTTTCCATTCCAGTCTTGGTGAGCCATCTTCCTGGAGCCTGCACTGTACACAGGGGCTGGAATATAATTGGGTTTCTTAGTTCCAGTGCAAAGACGTTGTGCTTCCACAGCATATCAGGACTCACTGTGATCACTGTGTTGCCAACTTTATGGCCTCTGTTTGGAGTAGTCCCAAATTACTGCTCATATAGTGATATATATAGCTTTGATTATCACTCTGAAATCAAATTTTACCCTCGTGATTTGTGATGAAAACACAAGCTTCTTAGTTAAAAGCGGTGATCGGACCTAGAAATATTTGTCACAGCAGCATTTAAATGCAGGAGTCAAAGAACAAGAGAGGAAAACGACTTATTATTAAATGGCCACTTGTACCAGGCATCCTCTTAGTAATTGTCTTGTTTTGTGTGCAGTCTATTCAGGTGACGAGCATCAGCATTCACATGCAAACCTCTAGCCGTTCAAGGTCCATATGGTGGAAGTGCATTGCATTTAAACTGCAGAGCCATTTGTCAACCATAATGAACAGGTATTAGTTCTGGAAAGTGGAATTGTTTCATATATATATATATATATATATATATATATATATATATATATACATGGTAGTAAGGGTTTTTGTCTGGGTACTCCGGTTTCCTCCCACAATCCAAAGACATACACATTAGATGAACTAGTGGTTCCAAATTGCCCCTAGGTGTGAGTGAGTGTGAATGTAAATAGCTGTGTGTGTTGGCCCTATGATGAACTGGCAGGCTGTTCAGGGTGTACCTGGCATTCTGACAGTGTTGGCTGAGATAGGCCCCAGCATCCCCGCAACCCTAGTAGGATTAAGCAGTTCAGCAAATGAGTGAGTAAGTGTAATTTTACAGCATCCCTGGGTGCGCATGCAGCAGATCCAGTATTCTATAGGTGTGGGATTTCGACACAGTAGCTTCAGCCAGAGTCGGCTGACATAGACTTCAGCCTCCCTGTGACCCTGACAGGATTAAGCAGTTCAGCAAATGTATGTATATATATATATACACACACACACACACACACACACACACACACACACAAAGATAGGAAGAG
>JBCNYG010000006.1:25494446-25507720 GCA_039654305.1 Porochilus rendahli | reverse complement strand
ATTGACGCATTTGAGAAACCAGGGCTAGTACACCTGGCGGGATCCCACAGAACAGCTACTAAAGAACAAACTGCTAAAGCTGTTATGCTGACAGAAAGGAGCCAGAAAACATGGTGTATTGCAGTGTGGCGTGTATGGGGTATCTGGCCGAAAACCTGCCCTGATGTTCATGTTACGGCTTACTGGATTATAACTGATTATTATACACAATAGAAAATAAAAAGCAGTGTGCATACAGTATGCATTTGTTAAGAGAACTGAAAACATCTTGCTGCTTGGTTAAAAAAAAAAAAAAACAATGCATATGATTAGTCTTTTTTAATGCACCAAACAGCAAATTACTGTAGCTTGCAAAATTATTTATACCCCTTTAACTTTGTCACATTTTATCACATGACACCATTGTTGGGGTTTTATGTAATAAACGAACACAAAGTGGTGCATATTTTTGAAATGGAAGGAAAGTGATGACCTGTAATTTATATCCCCCGCTGCATGCCCTTACGAGTATATCTACATCAGCTTTTCATATCGAGAGGACGACATTTTTGCCCATTCCTCCTTGAAAAATAGCTCAAGTTCTGTCAGACTGGACGGAGAGTATTTGTGGACAGCAATTTTCTTGTTCAGATTCTCAGCTGGATTCAGGACTGGACTTTGAACGGGCCACTCTAACACAAATATGCTTTATCTGGTTGTATGTTTAGGGTTGTTGTTCTGGTAGAAGGTGAACCTTGCCCAAGTCTCAAGTCTTTTGCTGATCTAACAAGATTTCTTCCAAGACTGCCCTGTATTTCAATCCATCGACTCTGACCAGAGTTGGCTCTGCTCAAGAAAAGCATTCCCTTCCACCACCATGTATCACAATAGTGATGGTGCGTTCAGGGTGACCACAAAACTGCTTCTCTGATTACTGCTCTCCTTGGCCCGCCTGTCAGTTTAGGTGTCTTGGTAGGTTTGCAGTTACTCTTTCTAATTTCCAGATGATGGACTGAACTTAACCCTACTTTATAATTCTCCGCAACCTTATCCCTGACCTGTATGGTGTGTTCCTTGGGGTTTAAACTGTTTGTTTACTAATGTTCTCTTACAATCCTTTGAGGCCTTCACAGAACAGCTGTGTTCATACCGAGATAAGATATCACACAGGTGATCTCTATGTACTAATTAGGTGACTTCTGAAGGAAATTGGTTACACTGGATTTTATTTAGGGGTATCAGAGAAAAGGGGGCTGAATACAAATGCATGCCATACTTTTCGGATTTTTATTTGTAAAAAAATGTAAAAACCGTGCATCTTTTACCTTCCACTTTGTGTTACGCACTGCTTTGTGTTGCTCTATGACACACAATTCCGATAAAATTCATTTACGTTTGTGGCTGTAACATGACAAAGTTGAAGGTGTATCAATACTTTTGCAAGTAACATTTAGTCTAGTTAATTAGGTTTCCAGGAGTGGGAAAACACTGACGTTTGGACTAAATCAGTGGCTGTTGACTGATTACTTTTCTTCCACCAGTGACTAAAATCAGCTGCATTGCTTTTTTTTATTTTTTATTTTTTTATTTATTTATTTATTTTTTTAAGTATGATTGTTTTCTTGCAATATAGCAGAAAAAAATAATTATACTCCATTGGAATTTCCAGAGAACATACAGTCAGAGGCTTGGCACGAAACCCTCACTCACTTCTGCTTTCCCTGAAAACTGGATCACTGAACTGTGGATTGGTCCGAAGTCTTCTCTGCTTGGCCCATTCTTCAGCCCGCCTCTCCATCTCCTGCTGCTGTTGCTGCTTGTCGACTTGCTGCTGCCAGGCTTCGGGTGTCAGGTTGGAACTCCTCTGCCACCCACCCTGAGTGAGGGCGTCGTTCAGGGTATTGTCACAAGCACCGTCCACCAAAATCGGGGGGTTGGGCAGGACTGGACATGGCAGCAACCCTTCCTGGGAAGCCAGGCTGGCTTTATGGGGTTCCTTCTCATGCTGTAAACCAAAGAGAGTTGCAATTTGATAGACTGGCTCCAGAAACATGAAACCACGTTTCTAGCAGTCATGTGTACTATAAAGAGAAAAGTGTACCGGTTCTTTTGCATTTTTGTCAGGTTGAATGTACTTCAGCAAAGCAGCTTTGCTACCAACTTTAACAGATCCCTGCAAAAGAGAAAACAAACTGATGACCTCTGACTTTTTGACCAATTTTCCCTACCAATTTATCTGGACAAGGTCTTTCCAGAAAGCAAAAGGTCAGACTCTTTAGAGGTAACTGGTAAAAAGGGTATATGTATGGAGACCCATGTAATGGAGACACGAGTATAACAGGTACTCAGCTCCCATAAAATCCAGTCCTCCTTCAGTTTAATTTCAAGGCACCCCAAAGAAAAAGAACACTGTGCCCAAAGTATACAAGTATTCCTGCCTAATGCAAGAATATTCACAGTGAGAACACTGAACGTGTTACTCTGAGGCCAGTACTTTCCTCATTTTTGAATAACCTAACCTTCAGCCCTTATAGGAAAAGGTGATTCTAAATGAAGTTTATTTACATCTGCCTAAAACAGATAGCATGCAGTGCTAACCAAATGCAGGTTAGTAACCAAGTAAGGCACAAAAAACGACATTAAAAATTCATATTAATAATTACCTTTTAAGCGTTTCCCAAAAAAGTTCAGAAAGACAAGAATGAGCAATCTGGAATACTCATTGTCTTTGGGTAAATGGTATAGAAATTTCAACGGGCACTTGAGAAGAATGGTAGTTCCACTTTAAATATCTGTGCCAAAGAACAGAGGCTTGAGAGAGCAAATCCCTGATTCACCAAAAGTGGCACTGCTGAGGACTTGATCAGCACAACTGATGGTGTTCTGACTCCAACTCAACACCAAGATCCAAATGCCTAAAAACATTTATCTTGACAAGACAACTAGCTTCCATCTTAAGTTTTTCCACCCACTGTTCTAACTTGCATTAACGTTGTATATCTCTGTGCACTTGTTTCTCCAGGATAGTACAACTGCAGGGCCAAGATCAATGGACTGTCTTTGCGGAGTTTTGCACGTGTTCCCTATTACTACCAAGTTTTCTTCCTTTCTCCCATTTCATTCTTTCATCCCAAAAAAGGCTGGTTGGTAGACTAGGTATGCCTAACTGCCCGATGTGTGCACGTGTATGCATGGTGCCCTCTGATGTACTGGTATTCCCTTTAAGATATCCAATATAGGTATTCCCACCTCACACCCTTTTTTGCCAGTACAGGCTGTGACTCACCCGCAACCCAGACTGGGTTAAAGTTTGTTTAAGAAGATAAATGGATGCATTTTTCACATTAAACGCTGCCTTAGCTCAATTCCCATTGCCTTTGGTACCCAATGAAGCTTGCACATGCCCACATGCTATGCAAACTCTCAAGAATATAGTGTTTTATGTGGACACGTTTACTGAATACATCCATCTTCCATATTCAATTATTATTATTCAAACACAGTAATAAGAGAGAATTAGGCAAATCCTGGTACAAAGTTTCAACACGAAAGGATATAAACATAGTTTCAACCATTTAAGAATGGATGGACCCTTCCAACAAATATTCCCACATAACAAATATTTCTTCTGATTTTAAAGTGGTGCTTAAAGCATGTACACAAAACCCTAGTGAGCATAGTGTACCCCAACCGAAAAGCTACTTCTCTTCAACCGATTACACAATTCCCAAAAAGGCAGCTGATTCACCTCCCTTTTCACCACCAAACTTTCGCTCCAGCGGATTCAACAAACGGGTAGGCATACTTATAAAAGTTTTGCTTGGTTTGCAAAATGAATGTCTAGGCAAGAGTCACAGCACAAAAGCAGTGCGTAAAACTTCACAGGAGGGATGTCCCAGGGTGTTTAAAAATAAATAAATAAATAAATCACCATTACAACTTTGTCCCCCTTGGCTGGCACGATATTATCACAAACAGAGATCCAAGCAGACAGAGAGTCCAGCTACAGAGTGTACCACTAAGTGATCAGATCATTACATGAAACCCAAAACAAAGAAGCCTGTGACTGTCATTTAAAAAAAAAAAAAAGTTTTCTAAATAAATAAAACATGTTCATGATCTAACCAGCAAAGATTAGCCAGTGCAAGCATCAGACGGTGACAAACAGAAACCAACTTGAACGTTCCTCAAGGTTAAAATGCAAAGGATCAACACCCCAAACAAGTCATGAAGTTTCACAAAGTCTTGAAAAGTAGGACGTTGATAGGATTTCACCCCACTGAATATCAACATGTAGCTTTCCAGACTGAGATTCAAATATCATCTCAAACATATCAAGACAGAATCCACATGATAAAAGGCAAGGGCTGAGAATGAACTGAAAAAACGAGGGGTAAGCCCCAGCCTGCTATTAGTGATGTCGGTGAATGCCAAGAAGGAATCATGAATGAAGGCCAAGTTCGTATGGAACAACTTGCGGGTCGCGTTTCATGGTGAAACCACACACTGGAATCCACCAGCGCTGATGTTTTAAGTAATAAAAACAAGTGGTGATTAAAAGCCAATAAGACACTGTCAGGACGTGTGAGGAATGACTGATTATGGCCAGAGTGCCATAAAGTAACGGAAGCACAGCATCACTGCGAGAATGAATATGTTGGGCACGAGCCATCCGATGACACGGTGACTGAAGGAGAGGGTGGAGATGTAGACATTAATCCACGCTTTCACAAAGAATTTTTGCTACTTACAAAACATGAAGAAAATCAACAAATGCTTAGTTACATCTGACCTTTCTTTACCCACATAAGGGTACTTTACTACTATACTACAGTTCCCATCAAAAATCATGTTGATAAAGGTTAAGAACACTCGACATAAAGAATTATCTGTATAAGAAGGAAAAATATTTACAAAAGTCCGTGTGTGTGGTCCTATTTTCCTGTGTAATATATTGCCAGTACAGGCTTAAATATGCGTAATATGTCCAGTCTTGTTTTACATGTCACGCAAACTCTAAACATACTAGCTCCAAATCATGTACGGATATATAAACTGGATGCTTTCGTTTGAAGTGCTGATGATTTCATATGTGTGATAACTTATGGAGAGGATGAAGGCGCTTTGAGTATCCCCATGTGCCCTTCCCAAGTGCTGACCACCCATCCCACCCTTGGCCCTGCCCCAGCCCACGCCTTCTTTGACTGAAGACACAGCTGCTGTAGAGGGACAAGAATGGGCCACCTGGTTGGACTCCATGAAGTGGACAGCATCCTCGATGTTAAAAAACTCCACATAGGCCGTATCGGAGCTGTAACCTGGGGACAGCATTTGAAATACAAATGGGTCTGTGTTAGTCAATTCCAGTAAATAGGATTTTTTTTTTTTTTTAAATCACGGTGAATAAAACAGCGACCTAGTCTCTTACATTCCATACATCTAGTGCTCTTAGTGGTGACCATTAGAGCTGCACAGGAGCTTTTTGCTTTCAGTAACTGAAAAGCAATCAATCATACAACCCTGATTCCAAGAAATTTGGGAATGCTGCGTAAAACCTAAATAAAAACAAAGCAGGGATATGCAAATCCTATCATCCTACGGAATATTCAATTAAATACGATACAAGGGCAAGATACTTAATGTTCAAACTGATCAACTTTATTCTTGTTTTTTGTAAACGCATACTCACTCACTCAACTGCCAAGCCACATAACCCTAATAGAGCTGCAGGAAGGCTGGACTCTCTCTCACCTGCCACTGGGCGGAGGCAGGACACACCCTGAACCGTTCGTCAGACCATCACAGGGCCAAAACAAACAACCATTCATACCTAGGGGTACTTTGTGATAGCCATTACACCTAATGTCTTTGGACAGTGTGGAGAAAACCAGAGCACCAGGAGGGAACCCATGCACGCACAGAGCCGTCACATACCGAGCCATTTATACAACAATGCTCGTTCCTAACGCAGCGCGACCTGAAGCCTGTATCTCAGAGTAACGTAGCAAATCTTCGATTCGACGACTTATCTGACAAACGGTGACAAAAATCAGGGTTTGTCCCTGTCGCTTTGTGACTTTTAGTGAAGTTTAGTTTGAACTATTAGCAACATGTTTAAGAAAACGTTTGAGGAAGCCACCGTAAGCGACAATGCTATTATCCTCTCTTTCACTACTGTCTCGGACATTTGTCAACTCCAGGCCAATCTTGGATTTGAACCAGCGAACCCTTTAAAAATGGTGAGCAAACCCTCTCTAGATAGATAAGATGGACTTCAAAATATTGAAACAGATTTCTGACCGGAAGATACGGCACCCCAAAAGGGACATGGAGGGGAAAATTATTTTAATTAGTTTTTTCCATGTCCCGTTTCTCGAGCGCACGAGAAGCCCATCTTTTATTTAATTTTTTTCCCCCATGTCCTTTAGGGTCTCCATAGGAACGAGCCTAAAGAGAGAAAGAACTGCCCTTTAAAGAAACATTAGCAAACTCTCCCAGCACTGAGTTCACTACTCGGCGAACCAAAAAGAACTTTAGTCTTTTTTTAACGTTTGCAGAAAAATTAATTTGCAAAGAAATTCTGAACACGATAAAAAATTTTGTGAAAGAAAAACTGTTTGCGAGGAGTTTAATAACTTTTTGGAAACCGTGACGAATGTCAAAATGCACAGCATTCACCACTCCGTAAGATACTCAAAGCTCAAAGGCATTCTGTGCGTTCTCCACATTCTCTGAATCGTTTAATGAGATGATGGATTCATTGCAACTGCAGGTTCAGAAGTGTTTTCGATTGTTGGAATATTTGTGCGTGCAGTTTTTCAGTCACGAACCTCACCTCGTGCTTGCTTTTCGATTACTGACACTCTCAAGGACGTCCCCCTCATTGCCAATCCCGCTACAGTTTCACGTGTCACCAATTAAACTCTTTAAATACAGAACGTTAACAAACAAGTGTTTTGTTTTGCATTCAACAATTTTCAGCCATCTAATACAAACTGAATATTACAAATATACCTAATCATTGTTTATCAGTTTGAACATTAAGTATGCCATCTTTGTATCATATGCAATTGAAGATACAAACAGGATTTGCAACGACAAAAACAATTTACAAACCATTGTGTTGTGTTTTTATTTACAGTTTATGCAGCATCCCAATTTTTTTTTATATAAAATTGTGGTTTGTGCAAAGAACTGTTTCAGTTAGTTCAGCTTGCGGGGGGGTCAATCGAAGTTCCTTGTGCTTTTGCTTTGCGTCTCATGCTGTTTGAAACAGTGTTATGCATGGTTGACATATTGTGATACAACCTGCAGAAATTCGTCTGCTGTCGAAAAACACAAACCTGACCAAACCGTCATTGCAATGTGTAAAACTGGGTTCTTATTTGTCCCCCATATATCTCTGAGAGCTCCAAAGCGACTTATCGCGGGCATTTTGGGCATTCTTAAGACAGACGAGACCCCGTATGCAATACGGAAAGCATTTTCTTTTATAAGGCCTTTACAAATATTTAACACATAGAGACAATAATAAAAATAAGTATTGAATAAATAGAATTATTGTACTTCAGTCTACAACTTAAGAGCTTGAAGTTAACCAACTGTCAACAAAAAGCTAAAACTGTTTCATTGTTTGTGTACATCAGGATTTTTGCATTAAAAAAAAAGTGAGAGTGAAAAAAAAGAAAGAAAAGAAAAATTATCATCCAACAGAATTATTGGACTGGTTTAATGTTGAAACAGCTCAGAGGTCAACCAAAAAGAGGTCACATGTAACAACCTCATATTACTAAGCAGTAGGGGTGTCCTATGTGGTTGTGTGTGTGTGTGTGTGTGTGTGTGTGTGTGTGTGTGTGTGTGAGAGATCACCAGTTCCCAACAGTGCATTGGAAGATCTGATAAAGCTACAAACCATTTTAAGGTGGAAGGTGCTAAGACAGAACTGCACAAGTTCCAGCACAAGATGAACGGGAGAGGTTTAAATGGTTCTAATAGGAAAAATAAACGGCCGCGTGTTCGAAAAACTAAGGCGTCTAAAGTGCGAAACATCGTTAAAAGAAAAGCCGTAATGAGCGCAAGAACCGAGGAGCGGAGAGCGAAATGCTGCGAATATCAAAGCAGATTTTAATTGTGAAATCTCACCTGGAACAACATCCTTTATTTTCATGCCTTGCATTGGCACTCCATCCCGAACCGCAAAGGCATCCAGTATCTACCAAAGAACAGTTTTATCATTAGGACCCATGGCTTCTATTTTCTGACACAATAAAAATGGAAGAGTGAAAGAGAAATAGAGTTCACAAACTACCTGCTGCATTGTGGCAGTTTTGGGAATGCCAGAGATGGCAATGGTATTTGAGATCTTATCATGAGCACTGGCACTTCTATAATCCTGATCCTGTGCAAAATTTACACAAATGTTTAAAGCATGCAACGTTTTCTCGCATTATTGGGCTTCAGTGTCACAAAGGTCTCCAAGAAAACAGCACGTGCAGCAGGACACTGCAAACCAAAGCTCATTAGAAGTAATCGTTGCATTTCTTTTGCGTATTGAAAAGCAGAGATGCACCGATTTTCCCTGGCCGACGCTGACTTTCGATCATTCTGTACGTGTGACCTGTCGATACCGATTTTTGCCGAGTCTGACAAACAATAACTGCCTTTTTTTCTAAACGCTAAACGATGAAAGAAATGACTGCATTTTACAAGTAAAAATAATAATGTTTATAAGTAGTAGAAATACTGCCGATATTATTAATACTAATAAGATCTACTATTTAATTACTACTATCATGATTACTAAAATAGAGAAACAGTAAGTCACGTGACCTGCCTGGCACGTGAACCAATTACAACAGCAGGATGTTCGCACTACCCACCCTGCCTATCTCTCCAAAAGCTGTTTAATAGTGCAGACCACACCAGCGGTCCAGTTTTCCCTTGTTAGCTTTTTCAAACGGCTACGTTGAGCTGGGTGGTGATGATTTAAGTGTCCAATCAGGTTTATTGTTCCAAAACTTTTTGCAGTGGATATGTCTTCACTTCCGGAGAAAAACTCGCACGCCAACGGTTTTAGACTGCGGCTTTAAGCACGCGCAGGTGACGTTATTTCCTGAGTCGGAATCATAGCGACCTGGCTCAGAATCTGAAAGAGGAGAGAATTTTATTTCCCGGCCAGAGGACGCTGAAAAATCGGTCGATTCCTGTTCCCGGCCAGTTTCTCGGTGCACCTCTGCTGAAAATAATTTCACAACAAACAGTCATTTTAGCAGTACAGACAGAACAAACTGACCTGAGAACCGGAGACACTTGATCTTTCAGGTGGAACTGACTTGAGTGCTTTTGCGTTCTTTTCAGTCTCTTGAAGATCCTCAAGGATGTAGTCATATTTCTGCGCAGCACTGGTCCTGTAATCAATGTCCCTGTAGTCCTGGTCTCGCCTTCCCTCTCTGGCACTCTGTGGATCTCTTGGTCCTGGCATGAGACTCCCTTTCTTCTGAGCCTCGTCGTAAGGCATATCGCTCCCCTTAAAGTTTTCTTGATCAGCTGTGAAGTGGCTCTCTTTAACTGACAGGTTCTTCTCCGGAAAGAACGAGAGTCTTCCACCTGAAGTTACAGAGCTCTCGGGTTTTTCATCCCTCAACCAGTGCGGACCATCTTTATCTTTGCTTGGGAGACTCAGAATGGGATTCAGTAGTTTCTGAGTGACTGACTGAGATGGATCTCTGCCTGGGACATCAGCTTGAACATTGTCCCAGGTTTGGACTGTATGACCTGCTCTTTCTGACTGAGAGAACTCCAACGGACCATGATCCTTAGCGGGAATTTCTACTGACGGCCTATCTTTATCGTTATACTGTGATGGATCTCCAAACTCGTGTTTCTCACCGTGTCCTGGGGGAAATCGCTTCTTCACCTCTCTGGATAAAGGAGAACTCCTATTCCTTTGTCTGCACCACTCCTCTGAGAGGGATTTCCCGTCTCCTCCTCTGACCCCAGACCTGTTCTCGGTTTGTTCGGGGAATTCTCGGTCCCTCAGAGTTGATTCGCCTACTTTAAGCATGTCTTTTGGTGGACCTGGCCGATCTAGAGGCAAATCAGGTCTTCCCCTGAGATTCATACCATCACCGCCACGAAACATCTGGGGAGAGCGATCCCTGAAATCAGCCGACCGTCCCATTCGATTCCTAAAGTCCATGTCAGATTCAAACCTTCCTCTAGGAGGAGGAGCACCCCCTCGTCTGTCAAAGTCCATTGACCTTTCACGAGCAGGCATATCCATACTAAACCCGTCAATGTCGTTCAGGCCCATCTGTGACCGCTCTCTTTCTCTTACATCATTTCTGTCCATAGATTCCATCGCATGCCTTCTCCGAACATCCATGGGTGACATGTTGAAACCAGGTACATCCATTCGAAATCTGTCCCTCTCCCTCATGTCCATGAACTGATGCTCAGGGCCTCTCAGGTTCCTAACTTGGTTGTCCCTGCCACCGATATCTAGGGGAGGCCGCCCCTGCCCGATAAAACCAGGTACGTTTTGTTCCATTTCGAAACGTCTTCTAGAGCCCAGTTCATTTTCGGACATGAAGAAATCTCGAGGGGAGTCTCTACCTCGGTCAAGAAGACCCATGTTTCGTCCCCCCATATCTGGCGGGTAGTCAAATCTCCTCATGTCCATGGTTGGTCTGTCTGGAGTTCCCATATGCATTCCTTCTCGCGCTCTAAAGCCAGGCATCGGCCCATTTCTTCCATCGAACATCTCCCCACGTGGGCCCCCACTGCAATCATACCATGAGCATCATCATTGTCTACCAAACTTTGTAAATAACCCATAAATAAAACAAGCTTCATGTTAAGAGCAATGCAAATTCGGTTAACCTGTAACAAGAGCACATGGAGAGCGCAAACCACTGCCAAGCCGATATAAAAAGATAATACAGAGTACCCCTGCTGAGCCTGCTGTAATACTACACTTTGGGAAAAATATATCCCTCACACCATGGCAAAGAATCCTTTAAAGCTCTGGTTCCAGATCGCCTCCAAAAACCGGACGGATTCTTTCTTGCCCAAAGCCGTTAAGATCATTAAACTTAGTACGATTTCATAAAATAGGAAAAATCTTGTACTTAATTCCGTACAAACTGAATGAATCATTCTTGATATAGACTGGTCATATCTGTAGCACTCCCTAGTGCCCAAACCTCACTAAATGTGATGCACAGCATCAGTGTATCATCACAAATACGAGGCTCAAGTTTCATGTTGATATCATTTACTATGGTGAAGAAATGCAGGAGTTGTTTTTTGGGGGGTTTTGTGCGTTTTTTGATTTTGCTAAGCTGTATTATTCCCCCAAGCATAATTACTGCCTCTGCATTTAACCCATCCAAAGTGCACATGCACGTGCACGCGCACACACACACACACACACACTCGGAGCAGTAGGATACCACACACATTGTGGAGCCCGGAGAGCAGTTAGGGGTTCGGTGCCTTGCTCAATGACACTTCAGCCATGAAGGCGGAGGAAGGGAAGGTGCAGCTCGCTTCCCCACCGCCACACATTTTTCCTGCTGGTTCGGGAATCAAACCAACGACCTTTCGGCCCCAAGCTGCTTCTCAAACCATTAGGCTACGGCTGCTCCCAGTTTTCAGTCAGGGAGATCAGCTTGAGCAACTCTTATATTGTTATTATTTCTTTTATTCAGTAGAATTTAGAATAATAAAACCTTGCGTGGTGCACGAGCTGCTGCACTCGTTTATGTTCAAATCGGTGTTAGTGTTTTTAACGTGCTTAATTTGTCGAGTTAACCAAGTGCAACCAACTCTCTTTCTAGCTCTCTCTCTCTCTTTCTGTGTGTGTGCGTGTAGCATTCAGCATGTTCGCTATTAAAATCGTTAATTATTTTGCGCATTTGTGAACATACAAACATTTTTTGATAACTGTCAGGATGAGCTAAATATCTTTATTAGATTACAAGATTTTTGTGATTTTTTTAACTCATTGAATCCACTCACATTTCCTCAGATGGACACACAGCTCCAGCCCAACACTCATGGTGGTTCAACGTATGTTAGCATGCTAACTGGAGATATCTTTATCCAGGACCATCATGACGGCCTTTTCAGGCACACCCAAATATTTATCTGGTACATAAACCAGTTTCAACCAAGATATAACTCTAACCATGCAGCTTCCCTTCATAACGATTGAAAAGGATGCAAAGAGGCCTTGAGGCATGCCGACAAAATAAACGATGTGGCCGACCCAAATACAAGCATTCTGGACCAAAAGCGCGGTTTTCAATCTTTTTCTTTTTATTCAGCTACATAATCCACTTGTTCCGACACAACACCACATACGACTTCATTATTTTAAACACATTTGTACAAATAACCATTTTTAAGACACCGACTACTACACTTTAACATAGAAACCTTCAAAGAAATTGTGATTATTTTGATTTCGATGAAGTTAGAATAAGCATTTTGACGGATCTTACCAAAAGGGCATCCCTCCCCGTGGTCCAGATCTTGTACCATTCCACATAGTGGTTCAGCTTCTCAGCTTACACCAACCTCTTCTGCACAAAAAGCTGCTCACCTGCAAAACGCTTCCATTATTATTATCTGAGCCCACAATTTATGATTTTATATAGACCAACATCTGATTTTGTAAAATGCAGAACATGAATAAGAGCAAAGCACAACACAGTACATAACTAGAGGGGCTCTCAAGTGCAGGGTACCTCCACCAGGCACAAAAGGATTATTATAACCTTCCACTGTTATAATGAAATGTCTCCCCCTAGTGGGTGTTTTGCCCCTTGTTAACTAAAGATAAGGATATTTTTTTTCAACATAATCCCATGCACGCATCCCTTCAGAAATTTAATGGCTTCGGATGAAGGTAATTATTCTATAATATAACAAACTCACAGTGAAGTTCATACCTGGGCTGTTTCATTTTCAGCTTTGTGTTTTTAAAATTATAAATGGAACCCTTTTAAGTAGGCACTTGCACACTATGACTGTCTCTTGTTTACTGTTGTAGAGAGGAAGAGTAGTCCCAGCTGCACTAGTGAAAGGGCAGAAGTGCTTTTTTTCAGATATTAATTGTTTTTTCTAAAGCTTAATAGTACTGTGTAGATTGCTGAAAAATACAATTGGGACTGGATGTGAAATACTTTCTGTACAGCGTTCCACATCGGCTTGATAAGCGTGTCCGTCAAAAAAGCGCCTTCACTGGAAAACCACTCTGATTGTCACCGACGCAGTTAGTAATATATACA
>JBCNYG010000006.1:25027207-25038841 GCA_039654305.1 Porochilus rendahli | reverse complement strand
GGGAAAGTTTCCATCTGTGTGCAGGTGGGTGGGAGGTCTGTGTGTGGTGGGGGCGTGGGTGTGGTAGTGTGTGTGTGTGTGTGTGTGTGTGTGTGTGTGTGTGTGTGTGTGTGTGTGTGTGTGTATGTGTGTGTGTGAAAGAGAGGAGGATGGTGAGTGGTTATGAACGCTTCTTTAACAGGCATCACTTTGTGATACAACACTAGATGAGGATCAGGAAGAGAGAGAGAGATGAGTTAACTGAACAAACATCATATATAGTATTTGTTCATATTTAGGATAAAAGTGAATTTGAGAAAGTGAAGAGTTATGTATCGTTCCGAATGCTTGCTGCCCTTCTCTAGTGCCTCACCTCATCCATGCTTGTGTATGTGTGTGCTGGTGAACAGTATGGATATGTTCTCTTGCATTTTATTTTGCAGATTGCCTGCGTTGATGTGGGATTTGCATCAGCTAATTTTATCTTTAGAATCAAACCTTCATCTAAAACATTAACAAGAGGCAGCAACAGCATATAGCTAAAATTTTCTCCCAAAATTCTCATCTGAAAGTTCTAGATTTTCTAAAAAAGACATTATACAAGACAATATAGGCATCATGAAGATTTTTCTGCTGATGATGCAATATTTAGGTATCTAACTTTTTAAAATCTTGCTAATTAGCTGTTTTTCCCAGTAGTTGCTCATTTAAGCTCATGTAACCTCATGCAAGCAGTGAAGGTATGCACAAGGACTGGAAAGCATGGTGGAAAGAATGGCAAAACTGCATGTCCAATTGATATTTCTTTTTTGTTTTTTGGGGTTTTTTTGTTTGTTTGTTTGTTTGTTTTGCTGTTCCTTTAGTACTTTTTAAGAGTGTTTTCATAAAAAGTGTAAAAAGTGGACCATAGTATTATAAGGTTCTATCGGAATGGAAAATTAATTGAACATAGACCTTATGATAGTAAGGTCACAAAATACTGATCATGTGATTAAACCTAACTGCCATGATTTAAAAGAATGAAAGTGAATGAAAAAGGAATGAAATATTGCCTCATTAAGTGCCTTGGGGTCAGAATGCAGCATGAGTTATAGAAATGAGTTAAGTATATTACAATGTGTGAACATGCTCAAAGAGTAAAAACAAACAAGATGGGGAAAAGTAAACTAAAGGTTCCAAATGAATGAATAGAAAGAATGAATGAATGAAAAAAAAAAGAAAGAAAGAAAGAAAGAAAGAAGGAACGAATGAATGAATGAATGAATGAATGAATGAATGAATGAATGAATGAATGAATGTGTAAATCCAGCGAGGCTTCAAAATGCCAGTGCATTTGGAAGGAGCAGAAGAAAGGGGAAGGCTGAAAAGATCAAAATCAGATCAGTAATTCATGTAAATTACAGGGTGACACAGAACACTTCGACAAAGAATCCTGTGAAAAGGATCCTAATTTACCCTTTTTATCATTTGAGTCATTCTCAGACACAACTCTGGCCTGATGCTTGTTTCCTAGAGCCTTTTAGACATTCATGAAGTTCCACTCAAGTAGATACATAAATACCATAAAAAAGCATGCAACACTGCACAATGAGGATCCACCAGTGATGTCACCAAATCCCAGTCCATTACCAGTGGATCTGTGCCTACAGATTACAATAGCAGATTTCTGCAATTAACTATACATTTATTTACTACTTACATACATTCGTTACATGCAAATGAATATGTTTATTTGCAAGGTTTATACACATTGAGAAAAACGTTGCAGATTTCTCCATCTGGCTCACACAAATACACACTAAGACTTATCAGCACCAGCAGGCATAATGGGCGGGATTCCACCTGCAAGGCACGGGTTATTGATTCTGCAAATTTCAATTACTGCTGCATACAAGAGCAATTTCCCCTGTGCCACACAGAACAACAGCACTTCTATTTACATCCAAATCCCACTCTGGCTCCACTTCTACAAGCAGCAGACAAAGAGCCTTCAAAAGAGGAAGGTTACCTTAAGGCACAGTGTACCACTTTCCTGTACACACCACAGATGCATGCTGAGGCCAATTTCTTAACCTCAGAATCATACTAGTTAAAGTGAGTGGCACTGTGTGTACATGTAGGAAGTCATGTTTGTATGCTAAAGGACATTTAAAGCTAAGATGCTTTCCCATACACATGAGTCTGCTGTTTGTGTGGTTCACATGTTGCCACATGTTTTGGCACGAAAAATTACAAATACAACAACATTTTATCACCATGACTCCAGAAGCTTAAGCTGTTTATATCACAGCTAAGACAGCACAGAAAGACAACAACAAGAATTTAGCTAAACAAGTCACATCCATATCGGCATGTCTTATTTAGATTATTATGATAAAATATCCCAAGAAATATATTTATGTTAATTTTTCCAGTCAAGACTATGCTGATGCTTTCTTATTCGTCAGTTTAATCTTTATCATATTAGTATGGCCAAATTCCAGAATGGCTGAAGTGTGTGTAAATGTTAAGCGTTATGGTTTAACTTGAAATATACTGGATTTACAGTTAAATATCCAAAATCAATATTATTATCATAGCAATTATAGTAATAGTATACATTTAGTAATCAAAGAGTGCAGACCTCCACCATGGGTTGTAGTGGCAGATGATATAGAATTACGGTGCCCCCTTGTGACCTGTTTGGCAAATTATTTTTGAGCTCTGTATTTTTTTCTTCTGGCACATTCTTGGTGATTTCTGCCTCCTTGACCTATCACGCAATGTTAAAAAATGATTTAAAACCATCCTGGATCAGGATCAAAAAAATTAAATAAATGATAATAATCAGTAGTTCATTGGCCTGAAGACCCACATTTGGTTAATATTTTGTGGAAATCCATCCATTAGTTTTCAAGTTATTGTTGTCAAAGAAACACATACAACCAATCTTCTAACCTTCCCCTTTGGTGGAGGTAATATGGGGTATAGATGATAGTAATATGGGAAAAGATCAGTTGTTGTCTTCCACAGTATCTTTTGTGTTGTGTGAATACACTGTAAAATAAATAAAAGTAAAATAAATGAATATATTTTAAACAGGATTTGCTTTGTCTTATTATTGTTATGTAATTTGATTATACAGGGTTTCATTGGTTCATCCCTGAGCTGCAGAATCATTTCAGCTCTGGCATCAACAATCATAATATGCAAAGACTTCGTTCAAAAAGCCTTCTTCTATTTTTTTTTCTTCATGGTGTAATTTCTCAGCTGTATTACCAACCACAATATAACAAATATCCAGTAACTTAACTGCCTCTGACCTTTGCAGTATTGCTGCAAAATGCTTGCAAAATGTTGCTTTTGGTAAATTTTTTTCTTTATATTTTGATATAAATCAAGTATGTGAGTGTGAATGTGGTTGTATATTTTATTTTTTATTTTTTATTATTTCTTTCGGTTGTGGTTTTGTGTTTCTATTTCTGTAACAGATCTACCAGACCACACTGAATCCCAAATGTACATTCCAGAACAAGAGCAAGTGCAGATATTCTCAATACATTTTTCTTTTGCTTTGTTTTGCTAAAATATTAAAGGCTGTACATGTGTATGTGAATGTCTGAGTGTTTCAAACAGAGTAGAGTGGAATCCCTGTTTTCTGGTGGATAATTATGAGTCAGCATGAAGAGGCATGGTCATGTATGCAACACTGCATGTGGGACTTTTTTTTTTTTTTGAGTTTCATTTATCTTATTCCTTACTTTCCCCAGTTATTTTTTGTTCAGTTTAAAACACCATTTAGATTTTTAGTTTAATGGATTAATTACCTCTTTCTTTCCTGTTTCTTTTGTTTCAGTTAAGGGACCGGGCAGAAAGTTAAGTCTACCCACTGATCTTAAGAGTGATCTTGGTACGGTAGGCCGAAAGCGAGCAGTTTTTCTTTGAACTTATTTCCTTTCTTTTGACTCATCTTTTCTTCTCATACTCTTTCAGAGATCATGCTGAGGGACTTTGGTTCGTTTGTGCCTGTTGCTTTTTTAAACATATGTTCTTTCTTTCATTGGGCCAGACTGATGAACAGCAGACACCAGTGTATTCACTTTCTTTCTGTGTGTGGTCTCTGAAATCATCTTTCTTTCAGTTTTTTGAATGTGTACATTTTGCAAGTGTTTACGAAGGTAGTTTGTACCTCATATCTTTACATCCATTCTTTACTTGGAAAAATCTCACTCTGAAAAAACTTGCTTTCACTCTCTCGTGGTTGGTTCATTCTTTATTCCTAAATGGCCTTGCACCATCCAAGTTGGACCATTTTATACTTCAGCATAACCACATTCTAACTCTACTTGACCATTCTTTAAGTATATAAACACCTGCTCCATTGTAATTGGACCATCTTCTAGCTCTGAAGAGCCATGCACTGACTTGAACCATTCTCTGGTGTTGCTTCATTGTGATTGGATCATTCTTCTATCTTTTCAACTCTACAGAAATCTGTCTCTCACTAACTTTTTTTGAATTGCACTTTATGCTACTCCTCACCTTCTTCTGTCTCTGTCTGGTCTTTCTTGCATGCTTTAGTAGAGGGCAGAGCATTTTTCTTCTTTACAAATGCCTTTTACATGCTGTGCTAGTTGTAACAACATAATAACCAGCTTCTTTCAGGAGGTTTGATTTGTACTTTAAGAAGAATGGACTGTGAGGATAAAGGCTTTGATTTGAGTGAAAATACTTAAGTATATAAGAATAATGACTCTACCTGTGGTTTGAATGGACCAGGGAGTGAACTCAGGATTTTAACCAGTTGCAGCGTATACTTACTGAATATGGATATGAAAGTAGCTGAAAACCGTAGTTATTAAAAAAGTTCTAGTTCTCAGTGGAAATCTTGACTTTGTGTGGTTGCTTGTGTTTAAGTGATGATGCATTAAAACACCTAGGTGTACATCAATCTAGGTTTGGTATATATCATTTCACAGTGATCATGCACAAGTTTCCCCTGGAATGCACTGTAATACTTCTTCATTCTTCTTATATCCACATAGCAGTTCAGTACAATTTAATGGAATGGCACGTGTTAGATTCTCCAGTGTCCAGGTTAATAGTGCAGGCCAGGGGAAATAGAACTGGAGATGCCTGCAGCCTAGGCTTCCATTGTGGTTTTCCTCATCCTCAGTAACCAACAGCATTTTATTACAAAATGCAGAAAGGACATTTTTCTTAAGGAGTTAGCAAAATGAAAACAATTTAAATTTATTACAGGCTGTTGTGCCCTTAGCATCATATGGATCTCCCATTTATTCTTAACCTATAAAGTAACATATAGAGATATTAGGGTTAAAATGTTAAGGTCATGTTGCTGAACGTTATATTTGAAAGATTATATAAGACATATAAGTATGAATTTATATTCAGAATTATTCAGTACTGAATTTTTTTGTACCTTACAGTTCCTTAATGATATTCTTTTCATAGCAAGGGAATGTAGTGTACAAAAAAAATTCAGTACTGAATAATTCTGGCCCTGCAATGGCCTGGCGAGCTGTCCAGGGTGTACCCCGCCCTCGCCCAGAGTCGGCTGAGATGGGCATCAGCCTCCCCGCGACCCTAATTAGGAATAAGCGGTTCAGAAAATGAATGAATGAATGAATGAATGTGTGATTCTTGAAAGTTTTTTGTTTCATTAGTGGCTGTCATATATACATAAGTACTGTAGCTTATCATGTATATATATAGTGCAATTAAAATGTACTTGACAGTAAAGGTTCCCGACCTTTAGATTTATCCAAAATGAATTGATATTGAACATAAAATGAGTATTCACTAGTGAATTCCCTCCTTTAAGTATTATCATAGCGGCACAATGGGAATATGTTTAAGTCTTTCTGATTGTTTTATGGTGCTAAAAAGAAATCATAATGTGTTCAGTACAGATCCTTAATAAAACCTGTTATGAGCCTAAGATTTTCCTGAGGTACTTACTGGTAAATGTAAAAGTATGTATTACACAGGCTGGGCATCATGGGCTCATGGTGTCTAGGCTTGAGAAGTAGCCCAAGAATGACATTTCAGATCACTTTAATGCAAGGGGTATCAAAAGCAGTGATAGTTTTAAACTGTAGTCAAATTGGTCACAATTTCCAAGCCTGCCAATGTTTTCTAATTAGCCTGTGCATTGGTGTTACATTTAAAAGACACCCCACTGTATTTACATGTGTTTAGAGAATAAGAGGCTGCTTAATTGAAAATCTTTGATGTGTGTGCGTGTGTGTGTGTCTGTGTTTTGGAGCAGGCCACAGACATTGTTCAGTGGGAAGTGCTTGGTAAATATGAATGTTCGAGGCATCATAAGAGCATTATGGTGTTTTATTCAATACAATATCTATTGGATTATGGCTGTTAGGTCAAACCAGGTTTGCTTTAAATTGCATTAGTGGGAAGGGTTTGAGAGCATTTGAAAGCGTTAGGCCTAAGCTATCAAGAAACATAAAGCGGTATGCAATCTGTAAGCGAGGCTTAATGCAAATACTGTTGTTTTACATATTTGCCCATAGGTTGTAAAGAATTAATATGTTGCATCAACATCCTTCATGTATTTAAATTGTTTTTTCTAATGTTTTGCTCCACGGTGGCGTAGTGGTTAGCACATTCGCCTCACAGCAAGTAGGCCGGGGTTGGATTTCCAGCTTGGGAATTTCTGTGTGGAGTTTGTATCTTCTCCTAGTGCTTTCATGGGTTTCCTCCAGGTACTCCGGTTTCCTTCTGCAGTCCAAAAACATGGATGCTAATTGGCTGTTCGAAATCAACCCTAGTTGTGAGTGAGAGTGTGAGTGGTTGTGTGAGTATTGGCCCTGCGATGGCCTGGTTAGCTGTCCAGGCTGTACCCTGTCCGCGCCCAGAGTTGTCTGAGATGGGCGCCAGCCTCTCGCAACCATAATTAGGAATAAGTGGCTTGAATGAATGTTTTGCTCCTGTAATATCAAGCATTGTCTATGATATTATCTGTAAATAGTTGGGGTCTTTTAAGGGCACAAGGCTTAGTGATCATCAGGGCTGATTTCTGGAACTGTAGTGTAAGGATCCACACTAACACAGTCCAGAAGACCTGTATGAAAAAAGGGACAGAAAAAGCTTGTTCCCTGCCAAAACAGGGGGTTCCTACAGGGACTCCCACTCAGTAACCATTGTTCTTTTGGGAAGACTTTAATACCCATGTTGGCAATAGCTGGGAGACCTAGAGTGGAGTGATCTGGAGGAATAGACTGCATGTCTTAAACCTGAGTAGTGAGTTATTGTTTAACTTCTCTGCTAGTCATGGTTTATCCATAACAAACATCGTGTTCAAACAAAAAAGCAGTTCATAACTATACTAGCTACTACATTTACATTTAAGACATTTGGCAGACACCCTTATCCAAAGTGACTTACATTTGAACTTTTTTATACAACTGAGCAACTGAAGGTTGAGGGCCTTGCTCAAGGGCCCATCAGTGGCACCATGAGCAGACCTCTCCTGCTCATAGGGTCAAACAGCTTGGTGATGTATAGCAGCATCTGCTGTTCATGGCATTTCTCTTGTAGCTGTCGAACAGAGAAAAAACATGTCGACCATGGATCGCTCTGCCCTGAAGCAACATTGGACTGTGGAAGGATGCGGTTGGCAAGGGCTTGTAGGTGAGCTAGAACTGCACAGGCAAAGACCTTGCCTACAAGTCAGCAGTGATATGCCCTGGAAGTTATTACAGTCACTGTGGTTGGCCTTGCTTTTGTACAGCGTGACAATCAAGGAGATTCTATGTCCTGGATACCTTGCCTTTTTTCCAGCAAAGGCAGAGGAGTTCATAAATTAATTGCAACAGGGCTGACTTTCCCCACTAGATGATTTCAGGGGGTATTACCTTCTTCATCTGGTGTTTTTCCGCTTGACAGCACATCAATGGCTTTGCTGAGTTCTTCCATGGTGGACTCGGCATCCAGTTCCTCCAGAATGGACAGATCCTTCATGGCATCAAGTGCTTCTTGGGAGACTGCATTTATTTTGGAGTAAGGGTCAAGATAGTGTTTGACCCATCTTGCCCACTGCTTGTCCTGGTCAGTGATGACTGCTCCTGTTATGGATTTCAAGGGCACAGTTTTCTTGACTGGCTTGCCTGTTGCTTGCTTGATGCCTGCATACATGCCCCTGATGTACCCAGTGACAGAGGCTTGTTGAATGCTATCTGAGAGTTGAAGCCAGTAGTTGTTTGCACAGTGGCATGCTGTGTACTGGGCCTTGTTATGAGCGGCTCTCAGATCCTGAAGGTCATTCTGAGATGAGTCACGCTTGTAGTTGATCAGTGCGTCGCTCTTTGCAATGATAACTGGCTCCATCACTGTGATGTAGGCCTTAAACCAGTCTGTGTTTAGGCATTCTCTCCTGCCATACGTGTGCAGTGCAGCACTGTAATGGTCTTTTGCTCGTGGTTGTAGGTCACCATTTCTTCAAGACGCTTTCTGAACTCCTGATTCTTGTCTGGATAGGCAGTCTTGCTGGCGCTGATACGTGGCTGACCATTTTGCTTGGAGAAATAGTGCTTCTTTGGTCTCACTTTCAACCTGGAAGCAAACAGAGAGTGGTCAGTGTTCTGTGCTCTGATGATGGGACCATGCTGACAACAGTACCCAGGGGTTCATAGAACTGATCCTTCACTTCCAAGAAGAGCTGCAACGTGGGGGCATATTCACAGACCAGGTGAAATGACTTCCTCCTTGCTTCTTCCTGCCAGAAGAAGGTGTAGTTTTCCTCCTTCAGGGATCCACTGTCTGGAAGTCGTGTCTCCTTCAGAGCTGCGATGTCAACGTTCAATCTTTGCAGTTCGCAGTCTATAACAGCCTTCTTGCAGGCATCATCGACTGCTTTTAGGGCCTCCGTCAGTCCAGTTCACATGATGTTCTTATGATGTTTGCCTGGTGCAGGGCTTAATGATCCTTGTCAAGCTAATGAGCTTTAAGCTCCAGGCACCAACTCAAGCAGGCAGACTGTGGCTAGTCAGCACCTTACTGGCTGAAGGCTGCCCAGCTTAGGGCGGGTAGTAGCTGACCAATGGGACATGATGATCGCTCCCACTGTCAAAGACAACCTGTAGCGTTCAACTCTATGCCAATTGAGCGCAGACTAATAACCTGTAAATTCTGTCTTCTATGTTATGCTCCATGTTATGAAGACCTTGTCCTGCCCAGACAACAGGGTCGACAATTTCCAGGGGAACCCAGAGCATTACACTTGGCTCTGGCTGCAGGAGCTGCTGGATGGTAGTTACATTGACAACCAACCCCCTTAGGGGCTCCAGTCCAGATTTTTTTTCTGAATTTACTCCTGAACCCTTTCCTCCTCCCACAAGGCAGCATAGTGGGTGTTATATCAGACTTGTCCTTGTCCTAGATGGCCTGTCAAGGCTGACAAGCTCTGTCTACCTGCCAAGTGCATGTTGGCAACTGGCCTGCTAGGAGCCGGCTTTTGTCAGGTCTTGTTTTTTAATCTGTAGGGTGGCATGCCACATGCCTCACCAACGTATTGCTGGTGAGTTAGCTGGGTTAGACGCCAACTACCCGTCCATGCGGCAGATAGTACTGGGTTACAGTGTTACCAGTAGCAGACGATGTTTGACCTGACAAAGGACTCCAAATGTGTTTTTTAAAAAATGTTGAGCACTGCCTGGGAGTCTCCTTGTCCAACGTAGTGTTTGGCATTGGAGGCTGCATTCTCAGCCTCTAGCTTGATCTTGGCTTTGGAGACCTCTTCAGCTCCTGGCTTGAGTTTCGTTGGAGCCTTAGTTCCAAGCTATCCGTGTTTGCCTGACTAGCCTCATTTGACATGTTGGCTGTATCCTCCAACCAAAAAAAATCTAGTAAAGGCCTAGAAGTGAGCAGGATTAGCATGAGCGTTCCATGACTAGGTGATTTGATTCCACTGCACCCTAATACTGTTCAAGGAACCATGCTGCATCTATGGTGAGTTCAGACTTTCTGTCCGCTTTGGATACAAGCACAGTTTCATCATAGAAAACACAAAGTTATGACAGTGCTGAGAGACAGGTTTTAAAACTATGAGCAATCAGATAGCCAGACATGGAGACTAAATAAATATATTTGTATATTATTACAGACAGTAATTGATTTTTTTGACCGATTTTTCATGCTAGGGTCACGAAGCAGCTGGATCTAGCTCAGGCAAATGTAAGCAAAGGCACCATATACCATTAACAGCTTGCCAGTCAAGTGCATGGCCAGCATGCACATAGCCATTCACTTTAATATTCACAGTGGCCGCAATGTTTCTGGAAGTATTCCTGGCTCCATTTAGTAATGTCATTGACGCAATCATGCCAATGAGTGATGCAGGGCCCAAAGACCATGGGCATCTAATAAAGGTCTTGGGCCTTTTCCCTTATGCACAGAGATATCTCCAGTTTCTCTGAATCTTTTGATGATGTTATGCACTATAGTTAATTCCTAGATGTTCTCCCACCTGAATCTTTTAATGCTTTCTTGTATTTTCAGCCTTTTGCCAACCCCGTGCCAACTTTTTTTGGACCTGTAGCTGCCATTAAATTTGAAATGAGCTCATTTTGTGCATACAATTGTAAAATTAATAAATAAAAGAAGCCTTTGATCGCCTGGTGAGCTGTCCAGGGTGTACTCTACTCTAAGCAAGAGACGGCTGAGATTGGCACCAGCCTCCCTGTGTGCCTAAATAGGATTAATAAGTTCAGAAAATAAATGAATTAATGAATAAATAAAAGAAATAATATGTCACTACAATATACATACATACATACATACATACATACATACATACATACGGTGGATACAGAATTCTTTACATGCTTCCTGCTTCAAAGAATGCAGTCTTACAACAGACCTTCACCTTAAGACATGAAATGAGATGAAATGTGCTTTCATGGCACTTTGTTGATATCACATTTCGAATCTAGATTAATATTAATTATACTGCAATTGGATTCTTATGCCCCTAAATGATTTATGGTTTAACCCATTTCTTTAGCCTGGAGTAATGAAATAATATGTTATGTGTAATGACAAAATGAAGTTATTCATTTGTATAAAACAGAAATAAAAAATGGCTCTTCAGCAGCTCCATTACAGCAGTGCAATGCTCTTCCTTTAGAATATTATATAGATTTATATGTACAAATTATATTTTTCTTATATAAAAAATCTATCTATCTATCTATCTGTCTGTCTGTCTGTCTGTCTGTCTGTCTGTCTATCCGCTACTGTTCAAACTTTTGGGGTCACTTGGAAATTTCCGTGTTTTTGGTTTTTGAAAGAAAAGCATAGTAGGTTTTAAATTTAAAAAAGATTGATTGAAATTAAATGTTACCATTTTGACATTTTCGTAGCATGAATGAACTTCAAACCAAATGGAATGGTTTAGCGAGTGAAGAAATTAGAAAATATGTGAATATATTTTTGTTTTAATCAACACATTGCTCTAATCAAAGTAAAGGGTGATATTACATGAAATCAATACCTAAAAAGTACTTGGTTTCTTATTCATTCATTCATTCATTTTCCGAACTGCTTATTCCTAATTAGTGTTGCGGGGAGGCTGGCGCCCATCTCAGCCGACTCTGGGCGAGGGCGGGGTACACCCTGGACAGCTCGCCAGGCCAT
>JBCNYG010000006.1:24953553-24964107 GCA_039654305.1 Porochilus rendahli | reverse complement strand
GATAATGTGGCGCAAGACCATTAAGTGCTTTATAGGTTAAAAGTAGTAATTTATATTCGATTCGAAACTTAATTGGGTGCCAGTGCAGTGTAGATAAGATGGGGGTGATATGTCTAAATCTATTGAAAAAGTTGTTTTTTCATAATTAAAACAATGGCACTTATCTGATTTTTGCATTGTGCAGAACCATCCACAGCTCTTTTGGATACTTTGGTTAACTTCTTTCTTTTTTCTTTTTCCTCAGGAAAATTCAGCAGCCTTCATTATGTTTTTGTTTGAAATTATTCAAATTCTTTTTAAAATTATTCTTTTAAGTCCCGCTTTCTTTACTAACATAATTTTTGTTTCTGTAACATGAAAAACAAAATTTTGGAAATCTTAAATATTGGCTTTGTACTGACCCAATAATGCAGAAGTCATAAAAAAAACACAGAAAAGTTTATGTTAAAAAAGATTGTGTATCCAATACCTTTGCATAATACTGTACATCCATGCAGTAAAATACACAGTATTATAAATATATAAATATATAAAGTAATGGCAATTTTGTATGATCTAATGTAAACTCTTATTTAAAATTATTTGCTTCACTTGCCCCCCAGTGCAGCTAACTAGATTTATCAAAGGCCAGCCATGTGCATATAAAAGAACCGTGAGCTGTTATGGTGTACCCTGCCTTCCCTCAGTGCCCGATGAGATAGTCTCCAGCCTCCCCGCGACCCTAATAGGATTAAGCCGTTCGGCAAAATGAATACAAAATTCACGAAACGTATGACAATAAATTGTAAAAAATGCTATAGATTCTTATTCTGATCGGTTTAAAACATGACAGGACAGAAACAAGAAAAGGCCCGTGTGTAAACTCTGTGTAAAACCTTTTCTTGCCTTTTGACCCAGAGTGAATCAAATATAAGAGATAAAAATATGTTATGTAATGGGTGCTATGTGACTAGTTTGGCCTGTTATGCTATGAGTGTTATCTGAGGGATTGAAGGGATTGATATATATATGAAGGGATTTTAGTCTCCAGTATCATATCTGAATAATCAATATTTCAATTTTCATATTTTCATGCTCTCCAGATAGAAACTATTCGATGAGTGACTTGGAAGAGAGAACGTCTCCTTGGCCTAAGATTAAGTCTTCTTTATTTACTTTTAATGACCCATTCTTTTGTCATTCTGAAGCTCATCTGCAGCATATTTTGCTTCTTAACATAATGATCATGGGTCACTGATGTTGTCTTAATGACTAGCATTAAGCTCAATGATTTGATGAATGTGAGACGAAGAAGAAGAAGGAAGCTGTTTGCCTGTTTTGGTCACAGCAGCTCGCAAATGAGACCAAGCATAAAGTGTTTCAAAAAATGTGATTCAGAACTTCAGAAGTGAAGAAGAGTGTGTGTGTGTGTGTGTGTGTGTGTGTGTGTGTGTGTGTGTGTGTGTGTGGAGGTTGTGAATTAGCACACAGGGAAGAGCATGTGAAATGTATTCTTTTATTAGTGTAATTAATGAGGAGAGCTTTTTGGTTTATGAGAGCTCTTACAGTGTTGCGTGACTCTCTTTTGTGCCAGTGCAGCTGGACTCATGATTCTGGAACACTGGAACTGGATACATAAGACATTGCTCCTTTACAACCTTGAGCAGAAAACCAGTTTTGATAGCTTTCATGCTTGTTTGTATTTGTTTTACTCTGTGACTTAAAAAGGGACAACATACACAATGCTGTTCAGTTTGTTTCAAAAATCAGCATTTATTTGTGATTTCCTGACTAAGTTTAACATTACGTTTACTGTGGTGTAACTACGATCTGCAGATTTATAGATTAGCCATAACATCTCTTACTGTAGGGCTTTGATCCCTGCAGAGTGAAGGCTCATAAACTTAATCCTTAACATTGAGGTTAAATTATATTGCAACAAAAAATTGGATTACTTTTTGTGGTTCTGACTTACAGTGCATTGGAATTATGTGAAAGTATTTTAAATGTACTTAATCCCTTTTGTCATGTATTACTGGACTGGCTCTGTTAAATATATCATCTATATGACTGGGCTTTCAGTTATTTTTATCTGGATTGTTTTTACAGCAGATAAGGACATTAGCATTTCAGTTGAGTATTAAAGTTCATTTAAAAAATGTATTTAGAGGTAAATGTTATCCTAGGAATTATAAGCTAAATGATACTAAATGAAGATTTTATTTTTCATTTATATAACACATACATTTTTTTTGTACAGTTGTATTCACATTTAGCCTTGTTCACCTATCCAGCTTAGTTTGTCTTACTCTGCTCATAACAGTTATGTAAACAGCCATCTCTCTATTTCTGCTCTTAGCAAGTTTTCTATGATCTACTACAAAGATCTACTGTCATTTAACATACAACACTCCTTCTGAGGAAGTTTAAGTCTGTTGAAAGACAACCTTAAGTTCTGATTTTCTCTAAATTAGTTTTTTCACAAACTCATATATTTCAGCAGTGTGATGTAGGCTTTAGATGTGTAATAGGATAGAGATAATCATAAACACCTGCTTTGGGCATTTGAACATGTGTTTTACTGTTTCTGACATTTTTAAAACTCACTAACATTAAACTACTATAACCAGCTATAAAAAAATTAAAATCTACACATTACAATTTAGTAAAGCAGATATAATTTCAACCCAATGGTATTCACTCAACAAAAATGAAGAATGTAGTTCCACCCCTCTTCAATGGCTGTGTAAAGTTGCTGGATATTGGCAGGAACCGGACCACGCTGTCGTATACGCCGATCCAGAGCATCCCAAACATGCTTAATGGGTGACATGTCCGGTGGGTATGCTGGCCATGCAAGAACTGGGATGTTTTCAGCTTTCAGGAATTGTGTACAAATCTTTGTAACATGGGGCCATGCATTATCATCCTGCAACATGAGGTGATGGAGGGCATGGATTAATGTTCATTGTCCATAACATACGCCTGCCCATACCATAATCCCAGCGCCACCATGGGCCACTCGAATAACAATGTTGACATCATCAAACCGCTCACACACAAGAAGCCTTTCATACATCTGCCATCTGCTCTGTATGGTGAAAACTGGGATTCATCTGTAATAAGAAAACACCTCTTTAATGTGCCAAATACCATTAGATGTGAGCATTTGCCTGCTCGAGTGGATTACGACGACGAACTGCAGTCAGGTCGAGACCATAATGAGGACGACGAGCATGCAGATGAGCTTCCCTAAGATGGTTTCTGACAGTTTTTAAAGAAATTCTTTGGTTGTGCAAAGTGATTGTTGCAACAGCAGCATTCAATTCACGGGCAACAGCTCTGGTGGATATTTTGGCAGTCAGCATGCCAGTTGCATGCGCCCTCGAAACTTGCGACATATGTGGCGTTGTGATGTGTGATAAAACTGCACATTTTAAAGTGGACTTTATTATACAATATTATTACAATATTAATGCTGTCTAATCAGAATCTTGATATGCCACACCTGTGAGGTGGACGCATTATTTCGGCAAAGGAGAAGTGCTCACTAACACAGATTTATACAGATTTGTGAACAATATTTGAGAGAAATGAGTCTTTTGTGTGCACAAAAATTTTTTTAGATATTTGAGTTTAGCTCATGAAAAATGAGAGTAAAACAAAAGTGTTACATTTATACTTTTGTTGAGTATAACTCATAGAGTGAAGATTCCAAGAGCTTTGAAGAGCAATAACACAACGACATCAAATAAGACCTTGGTATAAAAAAGAGCTTTACAGCAACACATTATAGCGGTAAGTTAATTGCAGTCATTAAAAAAATACTACTAAAAAATTTCAATCTCACATGACCTGAAAATATTAAAAGCGTAGTTTAGTTAAGACAATAACAGATAAACTGACTCACATTTTTGAAATGATGTGGAAAGCTGATGTTGAAAAGGCTTGCAGTTCCTCTGCAATATGACAACCTGCTGTTTTTATTATTATTATTAATATTATTCATTCATTTATTCATTCATTATTAATTTTCTGAACCGCTTATTCCTAATTGGGGTCACGGGGAGGCTGGCGCCCATCTCAGCCGACTATGGACAGCTCGCCCGGCCATCGCAGGGCCATCAGTCACACAACCATTCGCACTCACACTCACACCTAGGGGGGATTTGGAACAGCCAAGTAGCCTACTGTGCATGTTTTTGGACTGTGGGAGGAAACCGGAGTACTCGGAGGAAACCCACGCAAGCACGGGGAGAACATGCAAACTCCACTCAGAAACCGAATCGAACCCAGGACCTTCTTGCTGTGAGGCGGACGTGCTAACCACTACGCCACCGCATGACACATGTTCTGTGTCAAAATATCTTCTGAATACTCTTTCCTTTGTATATTTTGCTATTATATCATAAAACATGGTTACTCTTAATGAACTGAGTTCTACATACAAAAATAGTCATGTAAATATCATAAAAATAATAAAAAATGTGAGGCATTGTGCATTTTTAATAGATTTAATATCTGACACTGAAACATACATTACATCATTAATATAACAATATATATTTAATACGTAAGCATTTTCTGATGTGTGCATATAAGGTTTATAATAGAATTGATGCAATGCATGGTGAAATCGACTGGGTATGTGATGAGAGCTGATATAAACATACTCTCCTGATCAGTCCTGTCTCCATGATAAAAGAGTGGTGAAAGTGCCACATTGATTTTTAGTGTCTTTGAGCTCTCTCTGTCTCTTTGGAAGAGAAGTTGTGTCTATTGACTCTCCCACCTCTTTTGCTTTCTTTTTTCCGTACTGCCCAATGGCCCTGTCAGGGAGGATTAATTGCTGGAGGCCAGTGACAAGCTGTCGCTGACAGACTGAGCCGTGCACTCCAGCTGTAAACAGTAAGGGTGTGGACTGGCTTTCGAAACAGTGTGTTTATTTAAAAGGCCCACTTCCTGTCTACACTTGATAGCCCTTATTAATTTCCCTGGCAACAACACAGGGTTAGGCAAAATGTTACTGTTTAAAAGCGAAAACACCCAAACAAGAAAGAGTGCTGTTGTATAAATGCCAGGTCATTCCTGAGAGAGTTCTATAGATTTCAAAAACTGGATATTGGATACTGTTTTTGAACTGACATTACAAAATAAATATCACCACACCTATTTTGTGCTCGTATCATATCTTCTTTCTGCTTTTTACTGGCATTTGTTTCTGCTGCTGCCCTTTTTGAGCCATTCATTCCCACAGCTCTGTATATAGTAATTGTGAATGGCGGAGTCTCAGTCCGTCCCCATGCTTTATATCACCTTTGGAATTGTTTTAAGAAATGTGTGTGTGTGTGTGTGTGTGTGAGAGAGAGAGAGAGTTGGTGATTGAGTGAGTGTGAGATCCAGGTATTCATATACAGTGTGGGGACCTTAATCTGTGTACACAGTCACATTTGGGGATTTGTCATCCTTATAGGGACGAAATGCAAATCCCTATAATGTAAACCACATTTTAAGGTGTTGACATGTTTGGGTTAGGTTAAGGTTAGGAGTAGTGTTAGGTTAAGGAAAAAAGACACTGTATATTGTCAGTAATGCACAGGTAACATGTTTTTTTAATGTCTTTAATCATTTGTTAAGGAAATTCAGCCAGAAAAATGGGGTTGTAATGCAATGTAATTACATTTAATTCTGGTTAGGATCAGGGTTAGGTTTAGGGTTAGTGTAGGGTTGGGGTCAGGGTCAGGGTCGGGAAAGGTTAGTGTAAGGGTCAGGGCTAAGGTTAGGTTAAGGGAAAAAGACACTGTATGGTGTCAGTAATGCACAGGCAACATGTTCTCTGATCATTTGTTAAGAAAATTCAGCAACAACCTCTGGAAGGGAGAAGAAAAATGGGGTTGTAATGTAATGAAATATATTGGATCTAATGCAATGAAATTAGGGTTGGGGTCAGGGTTGGGTTTAGGGTCAGGGTAGAGTCGGGGTCAGGTTTTGGTTAGGGTGATGGTCAGGGTCAGGTTCTCTTTAATTATTTGTTAAGAAACTTCAGCAATGACCTCAGCAAGGGAGAAGAGCCAGAAAAACGGGGTTGCAATGCAATGTGATGAAATGGATTGGATGTGATGCAATGTAATTCAAACTAATTCAGGTTGAGCTCACCAGGCTCACCAGGCCATCGCAGTGGATATAATTGAATGTCTTTGAAATTAATTGGGCTTGGGGTCAGGGTTAGGGTTTGGTTTGGAGTTATGGCCATGATAGGGTTTAGGATTGGGATATGGTAAAGATCACGGTCAGGGTTAGGGGTCAGGTTTGGGGGTTAGGGTTGGGGTCAGTGTTTGGGATGGGATCAGGGATTGGGGTTAGGATTGTGCTTAGAAGTAGGGTTGGGGTTTGGTGTTAGGGTTGGGGCTAGGATTATGGATAGAGTTAGGTTTAGGGTTAGCATTTTGGTCGGGGATCAATTAACAAGTGACCGTGTTCAATTCTGTTATTTGGGATATAAACCGTATCGAAGGCGAGTATCTACAAATGGCTCACAAAGGAATATGGCATATAAAAATGTTTTTATAAAAAGAAAATGTAAAAGGAGGGCAAACAGGGTGAGGAGGGGGGTACTGTTCAAGAGTAAGTGCTAATAAAATGAAATAATTAAAGGTAATAAGTGCTTCACAAACATAAGTGCGATTAAAATTTGTAAAAGGTGCTGTACAGGGTTAATAAAATATAAACATTTAAATGTAAAGGCCTAAAAAAAGAGGAGAAATAAAAAAGTGTGTGCGTGGGGCGCATGTTTAGTCTCTGCCTTATCAAATTTTTTTCAGAATGTTGGCACAAATATGGATCCTGCAAGAAAGCTTATCAATTAATAAATAAATAAAGTGTGTACATGAAGGAATATAAATATAAGTGCCACATGTGAAAAGAAAAAGAAAAACAACACACAAAAACACGAACATGCAATATATACAATATGTTATAAAGATTTATAATAATAATAATAATAATTCATGTATAAAGTTACTTATGTTCATGATCTCCCTTTCTAAGTGGTAGAACCCGAGGGTTGGGGTTTGGGTTGGGGTTTAGGTTGGGGTTAGGCTGAGGGGGAAAAAGACAACACATAGTGACTGTAATGCTCAGGCAACATGTTCTCTTTAATCATTTGTGAAGAAACTTTAGCAATGACCTCTGCAAGTGAGAAGAGACAGAAAACTGGGGTTGTGATGATTGGATGTGATGCAGTGTAAATAACTAATTCAGCTTGAGGCCAAGTTAGGGAATGGGTTAGAGTTATGGTCGCGATAGGGTTTAGGATTGGGATAGGGTAAAGATCAGGGTCAGAGGTCAGGGTTAGGGTAGGGGTTACACAAGCATGCAATATATGTTATAATTCAGGCCAAAAGGATCAATAGTCTGAAAATTTTGGATCCATTTCCTCTCCATACGGCGTCTGCTGTCAAGGACTCAGTATTTAAAATGTTTGACACCGACCCGGATGAAATGCCTGTGAACAATGGACATCCTACTGCTTCCCCGTATACAGTGCAGATGTTGAAAAACCCTGATTTTAGCTGTTTTCTCTGTTTATCCAATATTAAATTGATTCCACTGTGTGCACACAATCATATAAATCATGAAAACGCTTGACCTGTGTGGCTGTTTAGCACATATGGTAAGTATTTCCATAGCCAGCTATCTGTACTATTACAGGAGTAATCAAACCGTGTACGATCTAATACACTATACTAATAATCCGAAAGGTTTTTATTTCCCTTAAAGGCCGTTTAGAGGCTCTATAATCCTTTGTGCCCTGTGGAAGTTTGCTTTCGATAACACCGGGATGAGTGCGAGACTGCCTTTTTCCATTTTGTAGTCCAATTTACTATTAAGAAATAATATCCAGATCTCTGATCTAATGGATCTTAGGAAACGGTCAGAGTACCCTCTGGGTCTTATAGGCTCAAGGCTATGGAACTTTTCTTATGTAAAAGGGCGTGTCTATCGGCCTCTTTGAAGAAGACCTTAGTGGCCAGCTGTTTTGAGTTAACCTTGTGATTATCGAAGAAGACTCTCGTGACCCAGCGATGGCCTGGCGAGCTGTCCAGGGCGTACCCCACCCTCGCCCAGAGTCGGCTGAGATGGGCTCCAGCCTCCCCGCGACCCTAATTAGGAATACGCGGTTCAGAAAGTGAACGATGATGAACTCTCGTGTCCAGAAATTTGACCTCCTGTAACTGTAAATTTTGTTTTACATTTATTTTTGGGTGGTGGGAGTTCAAAACTGTTAAGAATTCATAGAATTCTCAAGAGCAACTCCAGGTAGCATAAATATAATAAGGGTACCCATAGCACAACCACAAATCTGCAAATAATATTTGTTATTGAATTGGAAGTCATTCCTGGTTGGTGTAATCTCCAGTAGTTGCAGAATAGCATTATCTGCATGCGGGGGGTAGGGGGTAGGGGGTTGGGGAGGGCGGCTTTAGGGGATCTCCTCGCAGAATTAAGTGCTGGAAAGAAGTCAACTACATGGAGAGGGTTCAGAGGGACCCTGTACATCACGGCAACCCCAACAAAAGATGTTTCCAGAATTGTAATCTTTAATATACGTGTACACTGAGTAGGAAATATGTGATAATTATTTCCATGTTTGTTTGGTTTATCCAGTGCATTGTTTATTGCTGTGTATGCAGGTGATCATAAGACTAGACCTGGTCCAAAGGACAATGGGTTGCAGCAGATACGTGGGCAGGTCTCTTGGAGCAGTGTCAGGAGCCTGTCAGGGTGGATCAAACTGGTCAGTCTTTAGTGCTTTTATTATTTATATAAAATGAGATTAGGTGAAAATTGCATAAGGGAGGATATATTTAAGGGCCACTGTAAAGTTATAAGTTAGGAGTGAGTTGATTCTTATGGTCTTCTGACTGAATGTGGTGATAAGAGAGACGACAGCCTTGGCTCCTGGAAGTGGTGATGGTAAGAGCATATACTATGAAATCAGATTATCGGTGAACTCACAAATGTTATTTTTTTACGATGATAATGTGCATTAGCGGTACGGACAAAGTGATCAAACGTATGCTTACCATGGGACCAGATGCCAGTGATGTCATCCAAGTTCCTGAAGAATATGTGGAGCATCTGGGGGGCTTAGCGGAGAGGGTATGCTCCCAGTTTGCCATGTTAGCATAGGCAATACTTCTTACCCATTGAGTTTCATGGACGTGGAATATTTGGAGGTAAACTGATGAACAGTGGACTCACAGTCTGAGACCACTGCAGCGCAAGGTGGAGATTTGAGCTGCTCCCAGGGCAGAATTCAGATTCAGCACGTCTTTGTGCAGTGTCGCTTTGCAAAGCATTTGCCATCATGATGTCCTGTTCAGTTTATTTTGATACCAGAGCTTGTTCGCCAATCTTTGTAGGAGGCCGCAGTGGCTCTGGCTGCTTTGTCGGCGGTCCCAGAGCTGCAGGGGGAGAAGAAGGGACATTCGTTTGAGAAGGTACGGGACCGGAGACAGAGTCTAGACCGGCAACTACTACTACATTACTATAAATTACTGTTGGGAGTTTAGTGACTGTGACCTGGATTTTTCTCTACTTCACGAGGGCAGAGCAGAGGGGTCCCCAGAAGTCTGTAAGGGGGTCCCCCGGTGTCCTGTACTGCAGTCATCTGGAGTTGCTAGTTGCTGAAGAGAGTTCAGGTGAGGCTGTGTTTGTTCTCTCAGTCTGAGGTCATGTAGAAACTATCACTTCCTGTTATTTGAGAGTTGAAAAGCTGTATAACAGGCTGCTATTGTCATGGTCTAGGGTTTGTGATTGTAATTCAAACTGTAATAAAACTGTCGCAGTAGTGGGTGGGCAGTGCACCTGAGCAGTCACTGTAGCAATATTTGTCTTGGACTGTTTCTGTGCAATGGGTTTTATTAATATTGTGATTCTCATCAGGAAAATGTTCCTGTGGCGTGGTCTGTGTTTCAGAATCACCTGCTGAAACTGAGTTGTGGGTGGCTGGAGCAGCGGGGATAGCTCGATCTGTCTGGCCTGTACTGGAATAGGAAGAGGTGGAAAATTCTGCAAGGAGGGCTGCACACTCTGTGAGGTTATATACGGTTGGTCTTGGAGCACCGTGGTTTTCAGGGTGTCTTTGGAACTCGCGGTGAGTCAACATCCATATCTAGTCTTGGCCCATTTTAAGGTTTTGCTAACCCTATGGGGTGAAAGGCTGTAACCTGTGCTAGGAGAGATGCTAACAGGGTGTTGTAGTGGTCTGCCAGGATTGTCAGGTTGTAGTCCAGCCATTGATCCCTGTTTTTCTTTTTTTTTTTTTCTTTTTTTTAGGAGCTGTTGGTTTTAGGAAGGAGATGGTTTGTCAGCGTTCTTCTTCATACTCCTTCGTACATTGTAAATGTATTTTGCTGCCTAGCTTTAGACATCCATTGCGAGTGGTGAATTGCTTCATTCATTCATTTTCTGAACCGCTTATTCCTAATTAGGTTCGCGGGGAGGCTGGCGCCCATCTCAGCCAACTCCGGGCGAGGGCGGGGTACACCCTGGACAGCTCCCCAGGCCATC
>JBCNYG010000006.1:24816559-24829052 GCA_039654305.1 Porochilus rendahli | reverse complement strand
ATAATATATTTTTAACCTTCTCAGACATTTTTACTGCTGGGATACAGACCTTCCTATACATTTATTGCCGTTAATAACATATTAGGGCAATAAAATTTAATTCGCTTGACTTTTAAATGCTGTTGGTTATAAAGAAACGTTGTCTAATCTATCTTTTTTAAACCTCATTTCATTCAATGTTCTCTCACCCTCTCTCTCTCTCTCTCTCTCTCTCTCTCTATTTTGCTTATCTATTGGCAACAGTCACACAGCGTGTTGGATTTACTTCTGAGTGACCTGCTACAACTTCTGTGTTGGTGTGTATGTGTGTGTGTGTGTGTCACCAGGCTGTGTTAACAGTACATGACACAGTAGCACAGAAGAATTTTGAACCCGTGCTGCCTCCATTGCCTGATGACCTAGATGATGAGCTGGAGGAGGAATCAGTCAAAATTGTTCGTCTAGTAAAGAGCAAAGAGCCTCTCGTGAGTCTCACCACAAGTTCACTATTCACTGTTCTTCACACTCACTGACCAACCAATAACTGAACAGTTCCATTATTATATCTGGTCATGGCTTTTATAAATCAGATTGTAACACTGCCTATACTGAGTCAACTAATTCTATAGTATTATTGTCTGCAATGTATGTCAATGGATTTTACATTGTAAATGGTGGTGGCCATGGGCTAATGATTTAGGGTTTGGGACTGAAAGGTTTTGATTCTGTGAGAGACTCCTATATATATATATATATATACACACACACACACACACAGAATTGCTTTTGTTTTAAAACTGACTAGTATCGAACTAGATGACGGACAGAACCTTCCCTTTCCTTTCAGTGGAGGAACAAAAAAGAAACAAATATTGTTCTCTATAGAACCACCCGGTATAAACAACACCTCCTTTTCAATTCTGTTCAGGGGAAAGTGTGCGTGTTTCTCCGCCAATATAATAAGTGCGCAGAATGAGAAGAGCTTTGCTGCTGGGATCAGACACCTCCTGTCTGCGCTGTGATGCCCGATGACGCCTCCTCCTGAGCTGTAGGCCTCAATAAACGTCAACGCACAAAAATAATGTGGCGCAGCTTACAGGCCTAAAGGAACAGGGGATGAAAATATTAAACATCGTCGAGGGGTGTGGTTGGACCACCCCCCCAAAAAAAAAAAAAAACCCTGTGGTTAATGATAAATGTGTCCGTTACAAAGTACTCGGTGTTGTTGTTAAACGTAAAGTGATTCCTTCGCGTGTTAACTTTAATGCTGCGTGTCGTATATGATTACATTATACAGGTACTGCATGCAACACCATTACAGTTCATCAACGCAGAGAAAAGAACGCACTCTTTCTTTCCCGCAAACGATCTCCTTCTTCCTCCATCTTTCTCTCACTCACACTCACACCCCATTTACCCTCTCATTGCCCTTCTCTCTAGAGCAGAAAGAGCCACAGTGAACGAGACAAACATAAAGTGAGGAGGCAGCCGGAAATAGCATTGCTCTGAACAACAAGCGCAGCACAAAGCAAGGGCACGGCATCTATGGAGCGGAGAGAAGGCAAAATGACAGACTGCTGTTCACCTCCATTAGCCGTTAGGAGAGAGAGAGAGAGAGAGAGAGAGAGAGAGAAGCATTCAGGATCATACGACCTGTGAAAGAATCTGAGAAATCTCTAAATCCGGCCAGGGCCGTTGCTGCATTAATTCTAGGGGAAGCGTAATCTCTCAAGCAAATCAAATTACTCTCATTAACTGGCCAAGAAAACGGCCTCGGTAATAAGCGTGTGAGGGGAAAAAAAGTATTTATTACCAATAATCACCTGTTTAAAATGAAGGAGGGCAGCCGACGGGTTTTATTTTTTTGCTGATTAAGGGTAAAAATGAGAAACAGGAAAGGGCGTTTGTGCCCACACACACACACACACACACATGCACACACACACACAATGAAAAGCGCGTGTGCCAGGATGACGCAGTGATTAAGGTTAAAAGAATGGAGGCGGTATAAGCTTTAAGGAGATTTTTGCGCGGGCAAGCGTAGCACGACTAAAGTGCAGCGAGCCCATCTCCGTCTAGTTAACACAGCAGAAATGTGACATTCTCCTTTTTAATAACGCTTGACAGCATCTAGGGGTAATTTCCTTAAAAATAAAACCAATTAATTACATCAGAAATGTTAATGGAAAATATATATCAAAGGAGAGATAAATATGGTTCGCCGCCATAAAATCAATTAATAGGAGAGGTCAGCGTCTCATTCATTTGCCAGATTAACATAATTACCTATTTTTCTTTTCCTCAGTTACTGCTCTGTTCATGTGGGACCACAGCACTGTCCCTCTATCCCAGTGGAACAAACAGAGCGAGTGAGAGAGAGAGAGAGAGAGACAGAGAGAGAGAGAGAGAGAGAGGCGAGATGGCCTAAATGAAATATCTCCATCCATACCGAGGGTGCACATTAACACTGTGGACACACAGTAATTACATTTCTTATTGCGTGGTGTTATTTTAATTTAACACCGAAGGCTACCTCTTTATTCGCTGGTCTGGTATGGAGAGGATGATTTACTAGAGAACTGAACCCGGTCAGAACTGTTATGCTAGAGCCTAAATTATATTCAGCAAAACGGCAGAAACCAAAATTCCACATGGCTGAAATGTTGAGACAAATCGATAGCAGACAGGATAAGAATAACAGAAATATCATATCGGGGTATCACACACACGCCTATCTGATGGGGAGGTGCCGTAGGGTGTGGTTCACTTGGTATAGCCGCCTTTCAAAAAGAAATACCTACGGATCTCATGTTTCCTTTAGGATAGGCTTATTGATATTGGTCAATAACCTCATATATTTATTAGGATATATAACTTGGTAATGATTTCAGTTCGGGGTGTGTAATAATAGTAGCTGAGGACAGGGCTGGTCGACATGAAAATAAATCGACTTATTAGTTAATTGAAAGACCGCGCAGATGAGCAGAGTGCACGTTAAGAGGCAACAAGCTTAGCCTAGCAGCTAGCATGGATATCTGTCGATTTATTTTTTTTCCCGATCCTACTCAGTGTAAGTGTTGCTGTGTTGGAAGTTAAAGGAGTTCACTTGCGTCTTTTTACAGATTCAACAAAATGATGCACCGCGCCACCGTGCCCCCGTGTCAGGTGATTATAGAGAGCTACACTTCAGCTGACTTTCACTGGTACACTGATACCATAACACGTCATCAGGAGTAATTAAGTGGGATTAATGTGTGAATCTAAAGGAGGAATGAACCTCAACTCCAAAGGTCAGAAGGCAGAAGCAAGGTTCCTGTTTTGTGGTTTGAAGGAAGAAGCTGCAAGCAACATGTCATTAAGAAACACTCATGACCTCCTAAGACCCAAAGCTTAATGCTGTGTGTCTTGTCTCTTTTCTGAACCGCCTCTGATACTTACCACCAGATAACTATTGGAGTTGATCAACATTTACAAACAGGAGGAAATTTGGCAAAAAAAAAAAAAAAAAAAAAAAAGAGCAACACCAGTGGCCCTCACACGAGGATCTTACAGGGACTTTCACACAATGCAATGTGGCACCAACCTGGATTCAATCCCGTCATCTCCAGTTTGAAAGTCACGCACCTTGTCGATGCTCCGCTTGAGAGCTAGTATTTGCTGTTTAAATAATCATCAACATTCACCTCCCATCTATCATCACAACTTGCAATCATTGATATAAAGGCTTGTTTGAATCCAGAAATCAATCCAAACCTTTTCAAAATACTAACCACATGTCAAAATTTAAAACACATCTTGATCTGGGAGGAGTGCGGACCCACTGATCCCCCATGTTTATTTGAAGTCAGGCTTTATTCGTACATCTTGTTTGTAAACCCCGAAGAGAGCGTCTCGCGTGTTTGTTCCGCCGCCGCACGGGCCGCGTCAAACCTCACTGAGAAACCGAGCGGTGACCACAGCCAGAGTCGTGGTTTTCCAGAGGCTCAATTACGTTAAAGAACACTTAGCTACATGAGTAAGGAAAGAGCGTGCGGATTCTTCGCTCGGATGGAAACAAGCAGCCGATTGTTGCCTCACCCAACCCAGCAACCCCCCCACCCCCCCTTCCCCCCCTGAGATGATAAATGCCTACGAGCCATCGAGGTGTTTAGAGATTAACGAGCGAGTTAGAGTGTTTAACACACAACAGCTACTTCAGTGAGACCCGATGCTAAGGATCACATAAACACTTTATAAATAGTGGGCTAGGAGGATAATTATTTTGATTGTGGGCTCTTGTGAAGCTCCCCCACTTTAACATCTGTTTGAAATATGGGCTGGTGTGTGCATGAGGTCGAGCGTGTACTGGTTTCTAACGGCAAAAAATAGACAGGAGAAAAGAGAGAGAGAGAGAAAAAAAGGCATGTCTGTGAGTAAACTTTGTCGATTTCTTCCCCTTTCTCCGTAGCACTTCCTCTCTTTCTCTATGTGTACGGGGTCACTGTGTATTCCACCTGCCATCGCGGTAGAGGTGGAGTTTGTCAGGAGACACAGCAGCAGGGGATGTTGGGATAGCGCGAGGACTGCTGAGGAAGACAGAGGCGCTGTTACCGGGACGAGGGCTGCTCTGCTTGTTCATGCCGTTATTATATTGAGGAATAGTCTGCGCTGTTAAAAATGTGCCATCGAAAGTTTTTTTGTACTGGAGGAGACTAGTGAGCCAACGCGGTTAGCTTCTTTGTGTGTGTGTGTGTGTGTGTGTGTGTGTGTGTGTGAGTGTGTCTGAACCATACAAGATACCGAAAGCTAATAAAATGCTCTCTCTGGGTTTGTTCTCAATTACAGCATCTCTCTGTGAGCCAGCTCCAAGACGACATTACAACCACATGACTATCCGTTTAAGCCCGGGACACTCCAAGCCAACAGTCGGCCATCTGCCAATGTCGGGATGCCTGTGAGCTTCCGTAGCCCGCGTGGTTCTGGTGCGTCCATCACGTTGGCACTGGTTGGAGTACCGAGAGCTCATTTTCTATCAAAATGTTAAATCATAGACAGGTCTGTCACTGAAAGAAAGTCTGCTCCGGGTTAGTGAACATGCCTTATTGTACAGAGCGCACGCACCGGTGATTGGGACGAATGCATAGAAATCACGGCGGTGGAGTTTCACCGAAGAACAATGATTCAGCTGCTTCGTCACGCCATGAATCGGTGACGGTCTTTAGCGTGATCATTGGTCCACTGACTGTCTGAACATAAGCATACCCGACTCGTGTGTGTGTGTGTGTGTGTGTGTTAAGGAAGAGGCGTCAATCGCTGTGCCGATCAACCTGCTGCCCCAGAATTCTGGGACATGTTTGACCCGCATGGTTTGGTTTCCTTACTCAGTGTCATCAGTCAGAGTTTTTGTTTTTTTAACAGACTACAAATATTGCACACGAATCTGACATAAAATAAAAGTCAAAAGTCTGAAGGATGTGGTCGCATTAGGCAGAACTGGGTCGGTTGGTGTTTGGATAAAAGATCAAAGAGGTGGTGTTCCAGGTGCACGGGCCGCACGGTGATGCACTGGTTAGCGCGTCCGCCTCACAGCAAGAAGGGTTTGGGTTCTGGGTTTGAGTCCTGGGCTCCTGGTGTGGAGCTTGCATGTGTGGGTTTCCTCCGGGTGGTCAGGTTTCTTCCCACAGTCGAAAGACACGCACAGTAGGCTAATTGGCTGTTCCGCATTGCTCCTGGGTGTGAGTGTGAATGCTTGGGTTTGTGTTTAAGATAGCCTGGTGAGCTGTTCAGGATGTGCCCCGCCTTCACCCGGTGTCGACTACGATAGGCTCCGGCCTCCCTGCGTCCCATTCGGTAGATGAATGAGTGTCCCAGCAGCATGTTTTTATCTTTTTAAGACAAAGTCTTAACCCTTATTCTAAAACCTTAAACTACTGTATCAAATAATACAGCACGTGTTCCAGTTCCTAGCAGCGCTAGCTAGTTCTCCCACAGAAATATTTAAGTGCAACAGGGAACCTTTTGACTGGCGGTGCTAAACTAGGGAGGTGTATTATTAAGCATTATAACAACCATGTGTGCCTCGTGTAAGTCCAGCTGTAAGAAGGATGTGAACTCATGCTATGTGAGTCAGCACAATCTTCTCATTACACAAACCCCATCACATCCCACACACACACACACACACACTTGATTTCACTGTTCCACTCACTACCCCTGAGGTGGGATCATGCCCCGCTGTGTGGCAGGGGCTCGGGATGGCGCGTGGTGACTGATCAGAGAGCGTCGCGTGCGGTGCTGTTTACTGACATGCTTTATCTTGTTCTTTAACAGGTGGAATCAATCAATCCCTGCACGTTTTTTCCGAGTGCGCAGCTTTCGCCATTCCAGGCACGGCTCACGCGCTCCAGCCCGGCCAACGCCTGGAGTCACCCGAGCCAAATCGGATCAACAAGCTCCGATTCCCCTGTACTGCCGCAATCCGAGATGAAGATCATATTAGAGGGAAGAGAGCAAAGTGAGCAAAGACAGGAGAGAGAATGAATAAGAGAGTGAAGGAGAGAGAGAAAGACAGAGACATGGCACGATCCTTATTGTGCTCAAGTCAACGCGCACCTTTTCCGAGGGTTCCGAGTGTCTTCGTATCGGCGTTAAAAAACGTACAGTAATGTAATGTAGAGTAAGCAGACAGAACAACATGAAAAAAGATAGACAGAAAGAACAAAATGAGAAACCTAAACACAGCGAGTCTTAGTGCCTATGTCCTAATTTATAAAATTAAAATCCCACTGCGTGTTATAAAACCCAATAAACAGGATCATAAAAGCAGAACGAGCTAATGAGCAAACACAACCACGGGCCAGGCAAAAACTCACTGATCTACCGTATGCATTATTACAAACCAATTAAGCCGACATTTCGGCTTAATACGCCAAACACGCCTAATAAAAAAATCGCAGACCTACACGTCAGACGGAACTGGCTAATAGTGTGCATTTACAGATGCAAAGAGAATAAATACGGCGGCGTTTCTACAGACAGGGATCTGCTTATTCTAATGCGCTAATGGTCGCATGATAGATTTGAAGAACAAACCTTGGCTAGCTTTGCGATTTTTTTTTTTGGGGTGCCCTACAGATATTTTACATTATTCAATCAAAAATACCATCTTTCTGATTCCGACTTTCTTTTTTTATATATATTTTAATGTTTAATAGGGGCCCGTGGCTATCTATGAGAGCAATTATTCGATATCCGCAGAGAGAAATTGAAAAATTAATCATACGCTCGGATTTGCCGTTGCGCCGGTACATAGGAAACGGCCGCTGCTCACTTTCAACGTTGCAACACGCACTCCGCGGGGTTGGAGGCTACAGACAACAATCACATTAATATCACAATTAAGAGATTATTTACTTCTGTGGTTTTTTTTTTTTCTGCGGCGATAAGCTGCCGTACGATGTGAAGATAAGATCGGCGTCAAGTGCACGGCAACAATAGTGATGTGGGGAGATGAACGATAATTACCACAACACCCAAAAGATTCATAGAGATATTAAAGGGAACGCTGATGATAAGTGAACGCATCAGGGAAATTACCAGCATACTTTTCCTGCTGCTCTATATCACTCACACTGTCTCACACACACACACACACACACACACACACACACACACACACGATCACTGACTTACGTACATAGTCAACTAAACAAGACAGGATGCTGACATTTGTATTGTACACATGCACACAAAAAAAAAGAAAAGAAACATACACACACACACGCACGCACGCACGCAAACACACAAAAACATACACATCTGCTTCCAAACCTGGCAAAAACCTGTAACCATATGCAGTGTATGTAAATATTCATAAAGCAACAGTGTTCTGGCTCGTTGCCCTGGTGATAATCTGATCCTGTGTCGAACTTTCGCTTCAACAGCATGCTTCAAGCCTGATCACATGACACACCTACACAGGACCGTGGGGAGGCTGGAGTCTATCTCAGCCTACACCGGGCAAAGACGTGCTACGCCCTCACCTCATACACACACTCACACCTCGGGGCAATCTAATACAGCCAGTAAGCCGGACGTGCATGTCTTTATATCGACGGGGAAGAGCAGAGACTGGGACTCGAACCCGGGACCTTCTTGCCGTGAGATGGATGTACACCCCGGACAGCACGCCAGTTCGTTGCCGGGCCGACGCACACGACCATTCACTCTCACACCTATAATTACCTAGGATCACACTCTATATGTCTTTGGACTGTGGGAGGAAACCGGAGGTCCCTGAGGAAGCCCACACAAGGATTCTGGGAGTTGAAGTACTACATTTGATTTCTTTGAAGTCACATGATTTGTGTAGATTCGAAGTGTGTGCTGAGAGTGAGGTCAATATGATGATATAATACCAATATACCACTTTTCTGCAATATCAGGTGTACCATGGAATCTGTGTCTTTTGTTATTTTTGAATTTATTTTTAACCGAACAGTTAGAATCCGACTGTGAGTGGCCGATCAAATTCTAATCTATCCACTCGTTTATTCATTTGCCGAAAAGCTTAATCGTACTGGGGTACCACGGAGGTTGAAGCCTATCTTAGCCATCTCTGGGAGGAGGTGAGGTACACCCTGAATCGCTCGCCAGTCCATCACAGGGCAACAAACACAACCATTTACAGTCACACCTAGAGATAATGTGGAACAGCCAGTTAGCCTAACGTGCAACGCCTTTGAACTGTGGGAGGAAACCGGGGGACCCGGAAGAAGCCCATGAATGCGAACACATGGAAACACCCTTGACGAGCCCAGGACTCAAACCCAGGACCTGCTTGCTGTGAGGCGGCCGTGCTGACCCACCGTACGACCTGTAATCTAATCTAGGTACATTTTTATTGTTTCAATAAATCTCCGTGATTAAACTCAGTTTTGAGCTTCTTTCCTGCAGCATTTCTCTTCTGCTTGGAGTTTATTAGCAAACCTAAACACACTGCATGGCGGAAATGGGTTCTACCATCATGATATGACATTCCGGTCACCCTCACCGAGAGCTATAATAACGGACTAGGTTCTATAAAAAAGATTAAACACGAACCCTAATTTTTTATTTTAACATCCGGCATCATGCTGACATTCCTGCTATCTCACTGTCTGGGCCGTATCTCCAGGTACTCGGGCTCATTTTCCCTCTTCGCGGCTTGCGTGGTTCAGGTTGACCTTAAATGAGGATGCTCTCGGGTTACGCTGTAGTGTGGAGAGAATAAAATCAAATTTTAACAACGATGATCTACTCTCAGTCCGGTCGAGGTGTCCCAGGGTTCAGTATTTAAGACCTAACATCCTGTAGTGGCAGAGAAAGGAGTCATCTCAAATCTCACTTCAGGTGCCATCCTGACATGAAAGCCCAATAACCGCCGAAAGCCATCGAGGCTAAAATGCGATCCAGGGTTTATCGTGATCTGAAGCGTTCTTACAGGACATTTTTCGGCGTTTCTGAGAAACGGAATCACTGCTTACGGTTAATGATTGCCCGTCATACCGTGAAAGTGCGTGGTTTATTCTGAGCTAGTCCTGTAGTACGGCTGATGACGCGAACCATCCACGACATAATAACCTGTGAAATCCGTCATCACGTCTGTGGTCTCACATATTTTCACTATCAGTTACTATCGGTTCGATTTTGCAGCGTGGCACATAAATAACGTACCATTTAACTCTAACCAAGTGGCTATACATGTTTATTTTTTGTCAATTTTAGACAGAGACAGGAAGAGACACACGTCCCCATAAAGGTGCTGCGTTATTTTCTGTGCCATTTGCTGGCTTGCGCTCTCACGGCCCCCTTCCCGTTACACCGTGTCAGAGACTGTAAACAAGCAAATAACAACAGGGCAGTGCAGCCGAGAGCACGGCGCTACCCACCTCCCCGCTCTGCCGCCGCAATTGCTCTGCTCGTTCGCCCGGCCTGCCAAACATTTGTTTTTTTATTGACCAACTAAATAATACATCACATTTTCTTTCTCTCAGGAAGAAATGGAAAGAGAGGGGAAAAAAAGGGAAGGATTTATGAAGGGGGAACAGAGGGGAAACTATTTATGGCAGGCGTCATTCACAGATAGGCGAGGGACCATCAGCCATATTTATGGCCCGCCATCATATCACAGACGTCGGATATCATTCTCTGAATGGTAGGCAAACCGCCGCCGCTGTCATTTCTCTTCCGAATAGAGGCCATGTCACATCCACTGGGCTCGACAGGTCATTACTAACAGCAGAAAACACACGGGAACGACGGCACATACGCTGCACGATTATGCTGTCGCCCGTAGATACAATGATCAGGTACAATGATGATTAGACGGAATCTCAGAAGTGGAATTCTCACTGTGATTCCTGTAGAGTAAGGATTGTAGCTTATCTATCAGTTTTTATCCCCGGAGGGGTAGTTACACAGAGGAGGGGTAATTATTACAGGACTCTCTATATCTGTATATCTATCTCTCTATCTATTTTACACACACACGCACACGCACACACATATATATATATATACACAGTAGGCTCCCTGGTTGTCTAGTGGATAAGACTCGGCATTTTCGCCATCGTGGCCTGGGTTCGATTGCCAGTCAGGGAAGTCCGTATCTTCTTCGGGGACAGCCGTGACCTAATGGTTAGAGAAGCGAGCCAGAAAGGAGAGGTCGCTGATTTGATTCCCGAACAGCAGGAAAAATGTGTGGTGGTGGGTGTGGGGAGAGTGGGGGGGTCTTGGGAGCGAGCGGGTGAGCTCTCCGGGCGCTCCAATGTGTGTGGCATACAGTATTGGTAAAAAAAAACACAAAAAAAACAGTGCAGTGAAGATTATACACCAACACATTTGCCTAAAAGGGCTCCTAATAAAAATAAGTAAAAAATTATTTATCTATAATTTTGGGGTGAAAATGTATTGAACGATTCTATTGTAGGCAACGAGAACCAAAAAAAAGAGTATTGAGGTAAACGTATAAATAATAAACAAAAACAGTGAAAATAACAATTTTTCAGAAAAATTGAAAGGTGTCGCAAATTTAATTTTTTGACTTTTTTGAACTTCAGACCATATTGAAAGGTTTAGTGAGTAAAAAAATGAAAAATATGTGAACACGATGCCTGAAAGGTTAAATGCTGTAATCAAAGTGTTCGTGCTAAATATTGACTTTTTTTTTCCAAAAAGAGACTGTTATTTTTGTTATTATTATACATTGTTGATTGTTTATTTATTCTCATCAATATGATCCAACATTACATAAAATGAATACTTGAAGAGTACTTGGTTTCTGATTTATCTTCATTTTGTTAGGAAAAAAATCATCACTGCATCGCTGTGTTTTTATTTCTTCACTCGCTAAACCATTCTGTTGTGTGTATGTGTGTGTGTGTGTGCGTGTGTGTGTGTGTGTGTGTGTGTGTGTGTGTGTGTGTGTGTGTGTGTATGAGTGGATATAAGCCATAAAAGTGTAACACCGAGGTCTGATTTGTCTCCAGCGTATTTAAAATGGTAGCACACACATGTGGGTTACATTAAATAATCACACATTACGAACTTAAATTATATTTTTCCCCAAAGATTCTAAAGGTGTTTATAGGCTGCTGTCTCGTGTATGTTAGATTTGACAGATATGTGGAGGCTTCTTGTGAACTCAACAGACTTTATTTTAATTTTGATGATGTTTCTTACGCTCATGTGTATCTGTGTTTATTGACACCAATATCTGACAGCATTGAAACTGGTCTGCCGGCGGTATCAAGTATATAAGAGAGAATTTTACTGTAAAGTTTCTTATTCATTAAAACGTTTTCATTTTAATTAATTCTTTCTTCAACGTACTTATGAGGTACTATCAATGTTGCTTTCCTGGGATTGGTTAAAAACAAATACAGGCTGTTATAAAAGAGGCCTCAAGGCATGTTACAAAATCTTTGTGTAAATTCTTGTGGACTGAATAATTTTTTATTATTACACGTTAAGTTTTGGAAGCAAACTGTGTATGTTTCATCTTAAAGCTGGATTCGCCAGGAAGCCATGAGTGACATGCGACCATGTAAAGGCAATGATCCCCGGGTTAAAGCCCTTTTGATGAGATGAGCCAGAGATGAGCGTGACAGTGAATCCAAAATGGCTTAAGCAGCTAACGTTTTATCAATAAATGATGCACGCTGTCAGAGACGTAGCCCAGCCAATCCAATGAGTTTGCATCACTACCAGGCTGGAACAGCCTATCAGAAAAGCAACATGTCTCTGAGCACGCCTAGTATCGAACCACTCGCATGCGCTTTAAACTCGGGTATGGCCGGATGTCACCGGAAGGATCTGCTGATGTCCTAGGTAACCGTTTTAAATAGCTGGTAACACTGATTCACCAGGCGGCACGGTGGCGTAGTGGTTAGCACGTCCGCCTGACAGCAAGAAGGTCATGGGTTCGATTCCCAGCTCGGGCGTTTCTGTGTGGAGTTTGCATGTTCTCCCTGTGCTTGCGTGGGTTTCCTCCGGG
>JBCNYG010000006.1:24693695-24714176 GCA_039654305.1 Porochilus rendahli | reverse complement strand
GATTGATTAGGGTCAAGAAGGTTATTCTGCAAAAGATAGAAAGATATTTGGTTATAAATAGTGCATTCAAGAATTTTAGAAAGGAAAGAAAGAAGCGATACTGGTCTGTAGTTGCTGATGTCTGATGGATCAAGAGTGGGTTTCTTTAAGATGGGTAGGACCCTGGCTCTTTTGAATGCTGTTGGTACATGACCAGATGACATAGAGTTATTGATGATAGTGGAGGTAAAGGGGAGAAGGTCTTGTGAGATAGTCTGGTGAATTGTGAAAGGGATTGGATCTAGTAAGCAGGTGTCTTCGTAGCACTTGTCTTCCTAGCTGTGACAAACAAGCTTTCTGAGGAGCAATAACTACTTTGCGGGACTTTGTAAACACTTTATTCCTTCGCATATTGCCTGTGTACCTTTTCTCTTCAAGAAAACGCTAATCATAGCACACAGTGCAGCTAGCTAATAGCTAAATTATCAGTCATAAATGCCCCAGCCCATGCACACTTTACTTACCATTAACAGGTTGTGTTTACTGTCTGTACAATCGTTAATGCGTGTGTTAATGCTACATGCTAATACCTAGAATCTCCACTGAGTATGAATGCGAATACCATTGGTATAAAATTGGAAAAACAACAGTAATGCTACAAAAATAAAGACCGGTATAACCAATTTTAACTGTTATTTGTTTTAATTCAAAAGTAACAGACACTGTCACTTATCCTTTAACAGAAAGTGTGCTGTATTTAGATATTCTCTTTTTTTCTATATAATTTTTTACTTAAACCTAAATTGAAATAGTTTTACGTCTTGTGTGTTACACTATATTCATTCATTTATTCATTTTCTGAACCGCTTAATCCTAATTAGGGACGTGGGGAGGCTGGCACCCATCTCAGCCAACTCTGGGCAAGGGCAGAGTACACCCTTGACAGCTCGCCAGGCCACTGCAGGGCAGAAAGATGTTGATGGCTATGTAGTCTTAACATGGCTGTCCTTTGATAACCCAGTTAACTGCACTGGCTGGGGGAGGGGGGGCCTTATTAGACTTTATAGATTTATAGATATTATATAAAATGTTATAGATAAAGTCTTATTTTTCTGTAGGTAGGTATATAATAAACCCTGACATATTGAAGGGGACCTTTTCTGTTAAACACTGCACAGTTTGATTTTTAAAAACTAAACATTCAGTAGAGAGTACAATTCAAGAATTTCATAATTTACTGTCTCCTGTTCAGTTATCTAATGTAAAAAATATATTTAATTATAAATTAAAGCTCTATTAATTCTTGTACTTCCGTATGCCATTTTTTTGACGTGTCATCACATATTTGATAATGCTGACTGTTATCCACAGATTTGGAGAAAAATCATGCTAGTTTATCCTCATAACACTATTGCACTCTCTATGATGCCCAAGAGATTCTGCTAAAATACCACACTTCCAAAAACCTAGCCTATCTTGCAATGTTAAAAAATCCTTGAAAAATTTCCTTGATCCAGAATTTGATCCGTATTATCCCCAAAATCTGATCGAGTCTTCTTTGTCCAAACCCCACTTCAGGTAGGCATTTCATGAAAATCCACATAACTTTTGCATACGCTTGCTCACAAAACAAAGACAAACCTAATCAAAAAATTGACCTCCTTCTCTGAGGTAATAATTAAAATAAAATAAAATAAATAAACAATTCCAGGCAGCATAGATAAGCTTTACATGCAGCGCTTGATTTAGATGTTAGTATGCATAATTTGCCGAAGTAAGTTAAGACATCTTCAAACAGCCACTAAAAAAACAAGTGCTCAATGTTTTTTTTTTTTATGTTTATTGTTTATCCATGTTATATGAGTTTATGGAGAAGTATAGGTTCATATATTAAAGTACATGAGTGCAAGTGCAAAGTATTTAGCTCGTGCTTTCTCAAAGTGCTAAGGGAATCTTGGTAAAGTGCGCTGACTAGGGTAGCTTCATGCATGCAGCCAGACATGACAAGTTTTAAAGCTACATCACGACACATCATCTTAATAAGGACCAATTAAAAAAAGAATAAATTATACTAATAAAATCCTTTACTACAACAAGCAGGAAAGGCTGATTGCACTTACATGCCAGACATTAACAACATGGCTGGTCAGGACTGGGAAAGGTTCTCAGACTATTGCACATTAAGCAGAGAAGAGAGAAAAACACAGAAATCACTTTTCCTCTGCTTTATCTAAATGCCAGTATAAGGTGCTGATATATATCACACAAAACGTCAAGTGACAATTCAGACTAGAAACATGAAACCAGAAATACAACATTATAATATATTAATAATTAGCATTACTGTTAAAGTGGCTGTGGGTTTTTTCCTTCGTCTACTCTTGCGATGCATTGTGATAATTTGCCAGGCTTTGACTATTAAGCTAAGGAGCAGATGAATGACGTGGATTCTGTTGTGGCTGACTCGAGAGGTTGCAGCCCTGCACAATATTCATTTGTTCTTCTGGGCCTTCTGGGCAGACTTGGTAATCTTGCCTGAAGTAGGAGTCTTCTTCTCCACACCCTTGATAACTCCCACTGCCACCGTCTGACGCATGTCACGTACAGCAAAGCGCCCTAGAAGATAGAAACCAAACATTATTGTCCTTTCTAACACTTGGGGATCAAGAGGAAGACGATCGTGTGAAAGTGAGAATCCTTACCAAGAGGAGGGTACTCAGAGAAGCTCTCCACACACATGGGCTTGCCCGGGATCATTTCCACAATAGCAGCGTCACCAGACTTCAGCGATTTGGGGTTGTCTTCTAACTTCTTTCCTGATCGACGGTCAATCTTCTCCTTAAGCTCAGCAAACTTACAGGCGATATGGGCTGTGTGGCAGTCCAGCACTGGAGCATAGCCAGCACTGATCTGGCCAGGGTGGTTCAAGATGATGACCTTGAAAACAGGAAATGAAATATGTACACCTAAAAAGGTCTTAAAAAATCTCTTCTAAGAATAGCAATCTTGTCTTCCTCACTACTATAGGTAAACACTATTTCAGCCGAATGAATATCCTGATAAGTTTGTTGATATTTTGTTGTTGGCAACAAGCTCCAAAAGTTTTCACATGTTTAGTTTCAAGCAATTTGAGTTTCAGATACTGCGTTGTCTTCAAGTGAAGTTCCTCATGTGCAGGCAAGATCCTCAACCAGGACAGTATGAACAAATCTAGATACTACATATTAAGATACAAGTCATGAGAGTCTCTAGATAAAATGGCGAATCTGCTTGAAAACAACAGAAAATATCGTCCAAGATGACAGACTAGTGGATGATTGGCAAAAACATCCTTCTGTCTAAATGATATATATTCGCCAGATAATTGTAACTGAATAATGAAGGTCAAAGCCTTTGAGGAAATCGCCAGCATCGTTGGACTGACAAGTATGTAAACATAAGATCTCATATATAATCAGTATAATGTTTAATCTCATGGCAATACTATTTCAGTCATGTGACCTCAAAGCACTGAAAGCGAGCAACTGGAGTTGCTCGTGTATGGATAAAGTTGATTCAGAATATTTAGTCATCGGCAGTTTAAGGGAACTCGATTCTCCCACGTGAGCCATCTAATCACCTGCGCAGTGAAGGAAGCAGCTTCCTGTGGAGGGTCGTTCTTACTATCGCCAGCAACGTTTCCACGACGGATATCCTTAACCGAGACGTTTTTCACATTAAATCCCACATTATCGCCAGGAAATGCCTCAGACAAGGCCTCGTGATGCATTTCGACAGACTTAACCTCGGTGGTTACATTTACAGGGGCAAATGTCACAACCATGCCAGGTTTCAAAATGCCAGTCTCAACACGACCAACTGGGACTGTACCGATACCTGCAACAGAGAAGAAAGCTAAATTTCAGTTAACTCCAATATCTTCTTTGATTTCATCATTGCAGATTTTAATAACATTTGCAGGGAGATATGCTGCTATGATTTTTACATTGATGACTAAACATGTCATCTCTGGAAATAATCCTGCTGTCAGGGCTGATAAATCCATTTCCTCACCTCCTATCTTGTAAACATCCTGGAGTGGGAGGCGCAGTGGTTTATCAGTTGGCCGGGTTGGAGGCTGAATGGCATCCAGAGCCTCTAACAGAGTTGTTCCTGAGGCGCTCCCTTCCTTGCGGTTGATTTTCCAGCCCTTAAACCAGGTCATCTATGAAAAACGTACACATACATTAATACCATCCATACAGAGGTTAACTGAAACCTTTTCTCTACCATAAAAATGTGACAACATAGTCCATCTTAAATATCTGTAGGCATAGGCTTGATTTATAACTTGTATTTATTCAGGCTGAGCATTTTACTAACATTTGGGCTAGCCTCAAGCATGTTATCTCCGTTCCAGCCAGAAATCGGCACAAACGCCACTGTTTCAGGGTTGTAGCCAATCTTCTTGATGTAGGTGCTGACTTCCTTCACAATCTCCTCATAGCGCTTCTGGCTGTAATTAGGTTCTGTGGAGTCCATCTTGTTGACGCCCACGATCAGCTGCTTCACGCCGAGCGTGTAAGCCAGCAGGGCATGCTCTCGAGTCTGACCGTTTTTTGAGATGCCAGCTTCAAACTCGCCCACTCCTGCTGCCACGATTAGTACGGCACAGTCTGCCTGCGCTCACAGACGGAATAGGAGAAATCACTCTGTGTTCTGCTAATTATAATCCTTACATATATGAAATTACACACACAACAATGCTTAAGACATTCAAAAATCTGAGCATAAAACTCATAGAAACAGACCTGGGAGGTGCCAGTGATCATGTTCTTAATAAAGTCTCGGTGTCCAGGGGCATCAATGATGGTGACATAGTACTTGCTGGTCTCAAACTTCCAGAGGGAGATATCAATTGTGATGCCACGCTCCCGCTCAGCTTTGAGCTTATCCAGAACCCAGGCATACTTAAAAGAACCTTTACCCATCTGAAATTAAATTAAAGGACCACGATCAAAAGCTGCCAGACTTTATACAAATAATGTTGCATTTTGGTTAGAGTTTAGTTAAACCCCTTTCACACACTGATGATTTAGCCTGTGTATGCTAACATTTGAGAAACTTGGCAAATACGTTGGTGTACGTTAAATAAGTTATGGCCAAGTGTTGTGTAATTTAACAGAACGCTGGAATAAATTGAACTATGCTGAGGTCATCAAAAATGTTCGACGTATACTACATTCATATGTTCCACACACAATGGCTTTCCAAGAGGTACTGAATAAGTTACTGTATAAGTTGTGTATACATCCAAACTGGAGTAACATCGATAGTTCAGTGTATGCCAGCGTTTTATAGAAATTTGTCATATGTTTAGCATAAGTTCGGCAAATCTTTAATATGTGACAGGGGCCTTAGTAGACATTAAACTGTACTATACCCTGTCCTATAAAACCAGACTATTCATTTTGAAGTGATTCTGTAACACTTTTGGAGTAAATAAAAATATTTAACTTTAAAACTTAATTAAATAATTAAACATTGCAAACTACGTGTTTCACCTCAGCAGCCTCCTTCTCAAACTTTTCAATGGTCCTCTTGTCGATGCCACCACATTTGTAAATCAGGTGCCCAGTGGTGGTGGACTTCCCAGAGTCCACATGGCCAATGACCACTATATTGATGTGCAGCTTTTCCTTTCCCATAGCTGTGATTCTGTAGGATTGCAGGAGGGTAATGGAGTCTACAGTAAGAGAAAACACTGAATAATTAATTGGACATATTGTATAATTTATTCATAATGTAATTATTGCCCAATAAAAAAAATCAATAAGCTATTAGCATCAATGATATGCATAAAGAGACTGGAAGTGGTGGTTGTTGGGCGGTTGGACAGTAGTGGCTGTGTTTATGGCTCTGAGCTATTGATCAGAAGATCAGGGGTTCAAGCCCCAGAACCACTAAGCTGCCTCTGTTGGGCCATTGAGTAAGCCCCTTAAGCTTCAACTGTTCCGTTTTATTAAGGAGATTAAAATGCATGTTTTGAATAAAGGTGTCTGCTAAACTAAAAATGTAAATGAAATACATTAAAACAGGCCAGTGAACAGTTATTCCACCAAACAAATGAAAACAGAAAGCAGTTTTTGAGTAAAATGTAAAGTAAAAAAAATATCAGGGATAATGCTCACAATATGATTCAATGTTATAAGGAAAATGAAGGGAACTCCTTTTTTATCATGTAACAGCTGATAAAAATACACCATCTTATAATTATTCAGTTTTTTGGGGGGTTAGACCACTGTGGCTCTCAGCCCTTTAAATTAACATAGTCTATTGGCTATGTAGACAAGATTGAGCAGTATTTTCTTATATTCACATCCACTGTGAAATACAGCATCTTTTAATTTTCCATCCATTCATTCATTCATTCTGTAAGCCGCTTAGTCACTGATTAGGGTCGCGGGGAGGCTGGCGCCCATCTCAGCCAACTCTGGGTGAGGGCGGGGTACACCCTGGACAGCTTGCCAGGCCATCACAGACAAACACATATATATATATATATAAGTTAAACGTTCAATTTCAAGTATAAGATAATTCCGTGGAGGCCTTGAACTTACACAAAGGTCAGTGGAAAGGTTTTACTGACCAAGTTACCAAATGACTATTAAATATCCAAAAAAATGCATTATGTCACTATTGCAATTTAACTGACACTCGAGACTTTTACTCCACAGGTAAGTTAGTAATAAGTTAATAAGTGCAAACGTGCATCAGTTAAAGATAAAATTCATGAGAAAAACATTTTAAAATATATTGTTTCACATATGACAAATTTGGTTAAAAATGGGCGGGTTCAAGCGCTTGTGGAATCTGTGTTTTTATCGGAATGCTTTCAGATTTGGAATATACTTTCGGTAAAGCATTGCCATTGTGGAAAAGACATATTAAAATGATTGATGCAAACTCAAACACAACATTTTTTTTCAGAACATGACCCTTCTCCACCATGCTATTAAATTTGCTGACTTTTGCAGCACAGTTATTTATTTATTTATTTATTTTTGGCCAAAACAAAAGACGTGGCACAAGAATTTAATGAACAGTGAAAACAAAGCTGGCACTTGGACCCCTAATCATCTTAAAGCACCTTCACACACATACCTCCTCTGCATCTGTAATTATATTATTTTTACTATTTTAAGTAAACCCTAAAAATCTTGCTTAAGTGTGCTTTTTGCTTATTTTCACATGCAGTAGAGACTAAAACAATTATTCAATAATAATAATGTTGAATTCAAAATAATGTTGATTCTGTAGCATTTCAAAACAAAACAGAGCAGCTGCATTTCCTCCGATTTGCCGTGACCAATAACTGCAGACGTTGCATCATGTGACCTCACTGAAATAGGGTGAGTCACCAGAAATTGCGACCTAAAGGTCTGGTTGTTGTAAGTTCCAACTACTAAACGTCAACTAAACATTGAATATCTTCAGTAAGATCCTACACAGAGTTAATATCATCTGTGTCATCCAAAAGTGTGTCTTCCTATTAGCAAAAAAAACCCCAAACGCACCATGTATCTAACCAGTTGCTAATTCTGCGAGTTTTCTTTTAACCTTTTCCCTTCTAGACACAGTGTGCTCGTGGAATATTAATATGAGTTTTATCTTAAAAGCTGTTGTTTTTGCTCAGGATTTAGGCTCGTACAGGACATTTGTACCAAAAATTCCATGATACCAAAGTAAACTAATCATGATTTGATGAAAAAATTAACAGTGTAGAAGAAATCACTGTGGTAAATCAGTTTAACAGCTTCCACACGGAATCAGGATATACGTCCACCCACAGACTTAACCACACCCACACACCACTTCTATCTCGGTGCCTTGTTTCCACTCCACTCCCAAGTCCTGTGACCTGCACTAACCTGGCTCCCTTTTCTCTGTTGTTCAGTCAGGAAGCAGCGTTGAGTGACCGCTGGCAGGCCCAACCCAGGCGCAGACCTGTACTACAATACAGGCCAGCACCCTGAACCTCAACACACACACTCACACTCACACACACACACATACACACACACACAAGAGAAAGGAGGGGGAAGATATGTGGGGTGGCATCCTGTGTGAAATTGCACTGTAAATAAATACTTTTTTCTCTCTTTCTAACTACTCTCTCCACTTCCGTCATCTGCCACTTCCAGGTCCCCACAATCACCTTTAAGTCTAAACAGGAAAGTGTGTGCGTGCATGTGTGTGTGTGTGTGTGTGTGTGTGTGACTGTGTGTATGGAAACATAAGCATTAATTTGCTGTACACAGCAAAATTTTGTTGTTTCCTCTATACACATGCACACACACACACACACACACACACACACAAACACACAGACACACATGCACAGCCAGCTGTCCAGGACTTCATCCAGGCCCTGTGTACATTTCCTGACACCATTCTCTGTAGCACCGACCCCACGTCACTGAAACAGGAAGCCACAATCAGGGGTGGCTGCAAGTTATTATGAGTAGGAATATTTCACAGAAAATTAATTGTGATTACTGTAGAAACTAAAATCTAGAGAAAGAAAAGTACATGAAAGCAGTGCCATTTCGTGAAAATCGACACATTTAAATACTGTTATCTGACCTCATTGAACAGACAGTTTATCTCATTTAAGGTGTGAAGGAGACACTGGGACCTGAAAGTCGTTTTAGTAAAAGCACAGAAAAATAAAAATTACATACTCACCCTGTGCACCTCTCTCAGTAGGGCTCTGCATCTTTACTGATCTCAGGATTTAATACAATCACGATTACTATGGCAAAGATTCAATTCTATTCAATATCATGATGCATCACAATGCAGTCCATCCCCAATTTCCTATAACACGGTTTTTCATCAATCAGATAAATATGAACTCCATATATATATATATATATATACACACACACACACACACACACACACACTACACCCGACCCTCGATTCCACAGACCCAAGTTTTATCAGATATCAGAAGCTGCGGACAAGGTCTGGAGCAGCCTAATTGTTCGGGAGGGCTTGGCGGTCAGCAAGGGCAGACCCAAGTTTGTTGACATGCATGTCAATTTGTTTACCGCAGTCAGCAGTACACCCACGCTTTCCCTTGTTATTTCATGTTATGTTGTGGTGGATTTACATTTGATTTTTATTTACATTGCATGATGTGTTTGTACATACATACATAGCATTTTTCCCTATTTTTCCGTAATTAAACGGTTGTAATTTCACACCTTCTCACCATTCTCACAAGCTACAATCGGCAAAACCGGACCCTTAAATCGAGGGTCGAGTGCATACACTACTGTTCAAAAGAATAGTCACTTGCAATATTTCACATTTCCCATAAAATACAAACTTATAAGCACCAGTTTCAAAATAAATATCGAAATGGTCGTCACTGACAAGACTACAAAAAAACTTTATTTTATCTTATATACTTTACTTTCATCAACAAATCTTCCCTTTGCAGCTATTATAGCTGAAGAAATTTTACCCAGTGCTTCCTGAAACACCTGCCATACGTTGGACTGGCTTTATGGGCATTTCTTCTGTACCATACGGTCAAGTTACTCTCACCATAGCGCAGTTGGTTTGAGAGCCGGTGACTGTGCTGACCACTCCATTACTGAAAGAATACCAGCTGACTGGTTCTGCTTTAAATAGTTCCTGCATAGTTTGGAGCTTTGTCCTGTTATACGAGGAAACCAGGTCCAGTCTCTTATTAACCAGGTTCAGATAATGGCTCTTTCTTCGCTACTCTGCATATAAGGCTGGCATGCAAGCTTCATCTCTTCATTGTTAAAGTCAGTTGATGACCTGTCAATCCTCTGTTTCTCAAACTAGGGACTCTGATTAGGGGTGCCGTAAAAAAACGATTCAAGTCTGAATCGCGATTCTGATTTATTAGCATTCTGAATTGATCCAAATTTTCAAGAATCGATGTTTAAAAACACGTTTTTTTGAACATTTCCAACCTCACAGCGTGTACCGTTTGTCCAGACACGGCCACCGTTGTGAATTGTTCCAGTGAGTGGCGGGTACAGAACTAGCTTTTGGCTATCCAGTGCCATTTTCGCTGAAGGCAACTGTTTGGGTGCACTTCGGATTTTACAATTTTCCAGGTAGGAAGGAACTTGACATGACATGTGCGGTGCACAAAATCTGCAAAATAAAAGTCAAGTATTTCGGGAACACTTCAAATCCCCGAACCCACATATTACACCATCACCCGGAGCGAAAAGAAATGAAGCAGCTGGCACGACCGACTCCTGACCAACGCACACGGCATCACTTCATAAGCTCCCAACCAACTCTGAACCAGCAAAGCGGATCAGTACTTCTACAGAACCAGTCGTCTAGTAATATAATTTCTTTATTTATTATAGAACAGTTGTTCTTCGCTTATAGAAGAATGGAGTTACTCGTGAAATTGGCTCCCTTTGTTTGAACTGGTTAGGAATCAAAAATTGGTTTGAATCAAGAATCAATTCTGAATCGACTCAGTCACCAATTGTGAGTTGTTGTTAGAATCACATCCCTAAGTCTGATGTTCTTGTCCTTCTGTTCAGTTGTCTAGTCTTGTGTACCGGGGTCTCCCACTTCTCTTTCTATTCTGGTTAGAACCAGTTTGTGCTGTTCTGTGAAGGGAGTAATGCGCACTGTTGTAAGAGATCTACAGTCTCTTTGCAGTTTCTTGTATGGAACTGCCTTCATTTCTCAGAACAGACACAGAGTGATGAATTTCAGAAGAAAGTTACTTTTTGAATCTATATTCAAACACACAAATGCTGAATCTCCAGATGTTCAACTAACCTAAAGGACAATTTTATTGCTAATTAGATTGTTTTAATCAACACAACATTTCTCAGCTGTACTGAAATAACTGCAAAGGGTTTTAAATAATTAATAATTAGGCTTTTAACATGACAGACTTGGATTATCTAACACAATGTGCCATTGGAACACAAGTGTGACAGTAAAAAATGATTTAAATAATGGGCCTCTGTACACCTGTGTAGAGATTCCATTAAAATTCCAGCCTTTTCCAAACATGGTAGTTATATATAACATTAACAGTGTCTTCATGATCAATTTAATGCTTTCGTAATAGAAAAACAAGGGGTTTTCTTTCAAAAACAAGGACTTTCTAAGTGATTCCAAGGCTTCAATAGTAGAGTGTAAGTGTATATATACCCATATATATGGTCCATATACACCTCCATACAAAAACTTCTGAGGGCAACCTATGCAACAAATTCTTTTTATCCAGGGTCATTTCATTTTGAAGTGATTGCACTAACAAGCCTTGATCGGCCAAATTTAAAAAGTTACCTTGTGACCTTGAAACAAAGTCAAGGTGACCCATAAACAATCCCAAACGAGACATTCTTGTGAAGGACCTATCTGCCAAATTTGGAAATCCTGTGTCATTTCCTTCTAAAGCTACTGCACTAACAAGCCTTGACAAGCTAAATATAAAAAGGTGACCGTGTGACCTTAAAACAAGGTCAAGGTGACTCATATACATTCCCACCCTATTCCCACCTGAGGGGCATCCATACACCAAATTTGGTGATCCTATGTACTTTGATTCCAAAATTATAGAACTAACAATTTGGACAGACAGACACAACCAATTTCTATCTAAAACAAGTGAACCACAGGGGTCCAGACACTCCCACTGAAAGGACCGTTTTATAATATGCCAAAACAGAACAAGCACCGCAAATGTGAAAGCCGCAGGTTCAGCATGCAGCAAGAAAATGTCCGGAAACTAAAGTGTGACAGATGGACGGACGGAACCCAGTCCTATAGCGCCCGAGTCGCTTAGTGGACGGGAGCTAATTACAAAAGCTTTAACGAACAATCGATTGATTAAAAGTAACCCTTGAGTGACGCATGCTTTCGATGGGGTCATCTGTCAGTCATCTGAAGGTAGTCATCTGATGGTATATGGAGTGGCACTGTAGGCTAACACAATGTCAATCTATGGCAAAGTAAGTATTATGTTTCCAGTCACACGACTGCAAGCCTGCATAGCAAACTGTGTACCAAACAGCATATGATCTGGTGCTAAGCCAAAGGCAAAATACACAGGTATCATAGATGTCAGTTTTATGGCTCGGTTTAATTGATGGCCAACTGAATGTTTGTTTCAACGTGCTTCAAAGTGCTCCGAGACCACTTAACTTTTCTGAGCAGGGTAAATTAATCAAATAGATCAAATTAGACACAAAAATAAGAGACAAAATATTAGACTCAACATCACATATTAAGCCTGGGACACCACTTTTCATTCAGTTGTGATCTAATCTTTTTAGAAAAGAGCCACTCTAATAGGGTAGGGTCAGACGAGATAACAGTATGTTAGACAGCTCAAGACAAAGGTCAGATGCTGAAATCTTGACATCACTAAGGTGATTTATCCAAGCATTTTTTTCCTGCCCATTACAGCTCAGTACCCACAGTGACCTCTGTATTTCACAAGGTATTACTCCCTTAACACACACACACACATATTATGCAATTAAAGGTTCAAAAAGCCAAAGAGTGCATGGAAATAGAGCAGTGCGGATGTCCCATCCACCTCTCATGAAAATACCAGCATGTGCTAATCACTAAGACACAGGAGCATTTTGTGTTCAGGAGAAAGAACAGCAATACCAGTAAAACCTTTCCCTTCAGTAAACTGTTTTTTGTTAAGGAATTTATGGGTTAATTTAGCTTCTTTGTCAAGTACTTTTACCAACAGGCAGGATCACAAAGCAGAAAACAGAGACTTATATTTCTTGACTGTGTACATACTGTATGTGTATATATCTTTTTTAAAGTACTCTCTTTGAGCAAATAGTTAAAATCCATAAGCTCTGTGGCTACACCCTAGATTTTGGCACCTCTGAAAGGACTGTGAAATAAAAAAAAAAAGAAAAACACTTTATTAACAATTCTGTCAATTCTGAGTTTGGAAACTCGCTCTACACTTCCCAGGATGCTCCTCACCGACATCAGTCACCTGACTACCGAGACTCCCATCTCACGGTCTGTAGCATGCTCTGCACACCTGGTTCCCATGCTACGAATTACTTAATTATATAAGGATTCCTACTGCACATGCTCAGTGTGAGATATTGTTGCTGTGTCTCAGTTCCACTGCACACCAATCTTTTTTTTTTTTTTTTTTGACTGCCTTGAGTGTTTCGATGTTTGCCTGCCTGCTCGTTTTTGAATACTATAGTTGTCTCTGATATTCTGTTTGCCTGAATGACTCAACTCTACCTGTCGGTTGACTGTGATTCTGGTTTGTGCTTTTGGACTGTCTGCCTGTGTTTCGTTAAAGCCACCTTTTGTCTGCATTTGCATCCTCCTCGCAGAAGTGTGACATGAGCCTAATTCCAGTTCAGCCTCTGCTGGTACAAAAATCCTTTGTGCAAGATATGAATTAGCGAGAAAGTGGAGCCTGAAGCATAACCACAGGCCAAATGCATCATCAGCACTTGAGACAGAGAGACAGCATGTGTGAAAGAGAGAGAAAGGGAGACAAAGCACTTGGCTGAAGCTCCTCCTCATTGGAACAGATCAATGATTCACGCCACTGCCCACCACAAGCCTGCAAATGAGGCATTAAGTGTAGTGACCACTGCAGCAGCCAGTGAATATACCATTCATCTCTTCACTCCTTCTATCCTCATTTATGATCTCCTCCGCTTCGCATTGTTATTCAGTGCAAGTCATGGACAGCCAAATACCAAGTGCTATTCATTAATTCATTCAAGCAATATTTTATAAAGATTGCTTTAAAGATGATCCTCCAAATAGTGGCTGTCATCGTCTGGACTCTTGGAGTTGATTTCTGAAGGCTGCCATGGCTCGATGGGTCGTGTTGGGTGGAACAGCGGCGATCTGCTGTTCAATAGCAGCCTTAAGGTGGTAAAGAGTTTGGCGGGAAAACACGTAAAGAGGGAAACACTTCCCTCAGCACTTCTTCATCTTCATCTTACTGAAACCACACGAGTTCTTCAAGATCAAGGTGTTCAAGTTGTGGCATTTGAAAGTTTTCGAGTATAACGATGTAATGGTCCAAAGTTACAGTAACAGTTACACCCTTCCTTCAGAGAAATAAGGAACCATGATGCCAACATCGGCAACAGCACACCACAGCGTCAACGGTCTTTCATGCAAGCATGCAAGGGTTGCTTCAAACCAATAGCGAAAATTTTGTTTGGTTACACACCCACTCAAATGAAAATGAGCGTGACTGGGCAGGAGAACAGCATCTTTCGGAGAACATTGCAGAATGTTCTCGCATACCTCCCTGTGTCTTATCCAGTGTCTCGCATTGAGTTCTTGCACAAGCATGATTTTGCATGGATGACAGTGTAAGATTCTCCTCTCCTTTGTCCTGGGAAATCCCCAGAGCATAAAGAGAGAATCTGTCCAACTTGTTGACCACTGCAGAACTAGGGTGGTTCTTAAAAATCGAAAGACAACCATGCTACTAATATTTATTTTTACATTTTTAAAATGATTCTTTATGTTTGCAGTAATGTAATGTCTTAGACTTTGTGTAAATTTTTTATCCATTGAATGACAAATAAAATTTTTATGTTTCTTTTTGTTCTATTCTAAAAATTTATCAAAACCTTTAAAACCCCAACCTTAAAAACAAACAAAAAATGAGATCCTCTGAGATAGGGGTCAGTGTTAGCATTAACACTGTTAATATGATGTAACTTGTCTCTCTTAGTGTGAAAATGCATTTACTCAAAGATAACCCCTGAACATACCCCTCAAAGTAATCTACACCCCCCCAGCACCCCCCAAAATATTGTTTTAAACTAAATAGCCCAGTCAACATATGCTCAAGCATTGACAGAACAGTATTAGATGAAGCAAAGTCAGTATTTGGTGTGACATCCTTTGCATTTCTTTAAAAAACAATATTACTCTCAGGTAGAATTTGTAGTGATGTGAGTTTAAAAGGAAATGAGCTGAAGCTATTACTGAGCATCTTGCAAAACCAGCAACGACTGTTATTTTTTTGTGATATACTGTATTAATCCCGCAAGGGAAATTCCTGTCTCTGCGTTTAACCCATCCAAAGTGAGCACATACACACACACTCTCAGAGCAGTGGGTTGCCACATATTGCAGAGCCTGAAGAGCAGATGGGGATTCGGTGTCTTGCTCAAGGACACTTCAGCCATGAAGGTGGAGGAAGGGAAGGTGCAGCTCGTTCCCCATCAACCACACATTTTTCCTGCTGGTTCAGAAATCGAACCAGTGACCTGCAGGACCCAAAAGCACTTCTCTAAGCATTGGGCCCAAACTGCTACCTATTTGGAAGTTTTGTCTGTAGTTTGTCTGTAGTCTTTAAACTGGCCTTTTGTGTTCTATAGTGCTCTCTTACATACAGAGGTTTGTCTATCACACTTAATGCTCTGCCCAAAAAAAATTAAATGCTGTTTTCGTACTAACTAAATAATGCAGAAGTTATAACATACATATATATATATATATACACATATACACATGGGTCATTCTCAAAAAAATTATGCAATTCACCCAAATGTATGTAAAAAAATTAGATAATTAATTAAAAAGCAACACCTTTATTAACTGTAGTTATTAACTGTGTGTGCATAAATGCTGAGTTAATAATGTGCTGTCCCCAATAACATTGTCACTACTTTAGCATCAGTTCTCCAGTTATTAAATGTATCTGAAATGTATCTATGTATCTTCATGAGTTTCCAATTTAAGCTGTATATGTTCAAAGACAGAAAATTAATACATTCTGGCATAAAGTTATGTTCCCATGAAGTTTGTCAACTCTGTTACATCAATTCTGTTAAAATCCCATATTACTATTGCAATAATTTATATTATACTTCGTACCATACTGTTTATTTGCAGATATTTTGTATTTCTGTGAAAATTATTCCTTGGGATTGTGCAAGTAGAAATATACACTTTCATGACACTTTCATGTGTGTGTGTGTGTGTGTGTGTGTGTGTGTGTGTGTGTGTGTGTGTGTGTGTGTCCCATGGCGTAATACAGAATAAGTCACCAGGTCATGTTTTGAAAAAGAGCCAAAGAAAGTGAAAATTTTTCTGTACGAAAATGCGATATTGCCAAAAATACATCATCTTCCACATGACCAAGTTAAAATATCCATGAACACAATCTGATAAAATGATAAAATACTTGTTTAACAAAGGCTTATTTTGCTATATTGTTGATATTATTCAAACGGCTTTAGTTTTGTTTAGATCCATATTCAGTACCAGAGTACTCTCCCTACTTACAGAATCGCAGAAGGAATCCGATTCCGATCTTATAACAGTAAACCAATGAGAAGCCTCAAAACACACATGACTCGGTGTAAATAGAACTCATCCGGTGCTAGGAAGACGCTAGTACGATGGCGCTGATTGGTGGAGAGCCGGATTCGTCTAGTGTATGGATGTACGGAAGTTTCATGTGCGGATGTTCAGAGACTGGTTCTGTAACTGTAATTACTATTTTCTCAAAAGTAGCTTTTCCTGATTAGTGTGGGGCAATTAAATCTATTCTCACACAAAAGACACCTCTAGACCTAAAGACACAAAATACCATTATACAGAATTTAAATAAAAACCTTAATTTATTACCAAGAAGCATTGCACTGTGAAAAGTGTTCACGGTGTCATCTAAAAGATTTCTTAATAAAAAGCTCTAATGGTGAAATACCTTCATCAGTTGTGCTGCAAAGACTGACACTCCATACTTCCAATCAAAATTCACTACAGCACTGCAAGGAGTAGAACATCAAAGACCTGAATTATAGACAGCAGAGAGAGAGATAGGAAGAGAGAGAGAGAGAAAGAGAGAGAAAGAGAGAGAGAGAGATGCAAATTAACATCAGCAAATTACAAACAGGAACAGATACCATGCTATATAGGTGGGGAGCGTCCCTTCAATTTACACAACCCACATAAACATGGTTGACTCAAAGGGTGAGGGAAAAAAACACAGAAACGTGATGAAATCCAACCACAAAAGCTGATTTGAACTGTGACAAACTAATTCCAGAAGTTCGCAGAACGACCTAAATGCATCTTAACACTTGTCAACTTTTATTTTTTTTTTCTCCTAACAACACATACTTCTGAGTTTAGTGATATTCATCCATCTAATAATGAGACAAATTATGCACCGCACCTACAACAAACGTCGATGACGCGCAGGCCGACTCAAAACAATAAACGCCGTGTCCACAACCTGCCAGTCAGACTTATTCAGAATGCCATTGGGTGGGTTCAGAAAGTGAGACATAGCCTTGATAAACCTGCTCAGCCCATCACTTGGACAGATTTGCATAATAAAATAGCTTTGTCTGTGGTCAGCGTTTTTTGAAGTGCTTATATTGAAAGACAGGATGAAGGAGATGAGAAAGTGAGAGATGATGAAAAAGACTGCAGCAGCCATTCATTAAGCTGTTCTCTGTTTTAATAGTCCGAGAACAATGCATCACACACCCACAGGTTCTCACTACACTTCTGTAGACAGAAATACAATTGCAAAAATTGCAATCTATACCAAACACAGACACACACACACACACACACACACACACACACAAATAAATGACATGAAATAATTAAAAAACTACTTTATTAAGAATAATAATATTAATAATAATAATAATAGGAGCGACACAATGGTACAGTGGTTAGCACATCTGCCTTAGAGAAAGAAGGTCCTGGGTTCGAGTCCTGTGCCTGAAGAGGGTGTTGCTTTGTGGAGTGTGCGTGTTCTCCATTTGCTTGTGTGGGTTTCCTCAGTATACTCCAGTTTCCTTCCACAGTCCAACGACACAGGCTAACTGGCTGTTCCAAATTGCCCCTGGGTGTGAGTGTAAATGTTTGTCTGTGTGTTTGCCCTCTGATGGATTGGCGAGCTGTTCAGGATGTACCACGCCTATGCCTAGAGTCAACTAAGATATGCTTCAGCCTGCCCACGACCCTAGTAGGGTTAAACGGTTCAGAATGAGCGGGATAATAATGATAATAATAATAATGACATTTTAAAAATATTATTAATATTAATAATGATAATAATAATACATTACTACATGTAAATTATGTGAGATTACTCTCAGCAAAAAAATAAAAAAAAATCGAATGCAATTACCAAGGGACTCCACTCCGGACACAGCACAGAAGAGATCCCTGCTATCTCGATTAAATCGATCTCCTGCTCCAGATAAGAGCTGTCTGATTAGCTGCACTCCTTTCATTAAACCAGGGCAAAATATGCAGAATGTGGGCTCCTCTGATATTTATCACTCTGACACTACAGGCGTTATACGGTGGACAGACAGAGAAGAACATACATGCAGAGGTAAAGACCAAAAAGTAGGAGAGGTAAGGGGAAAGGGAAGAAGAGTTCAAAAAGGAAACAAGTTTTTGTCTTACTTTTCCTGTGAGGACCGTCCGTTCACATATAAAAACAAACAAAAGCTTTAAGACTCTCATTTACATATTTGTTTACTTATTCATGACTTGTTCCTTTTTCTTTAATGAGAGGCTCAGTTCATTCAATCATTCATTTTGTGAACCGCTTAATCCTAATTAGGGTCACGGGGCGCCTCAGCCGACTCTGGGCGAGGACAAGAGGCTCGTTTTTATTATTATTATTATTATTATTAAAGTCTCTCTGAAAAAATTGTCATAGGGAAAATCCAGAGATCCCCACAAGAGAGTCCTCAATCAAGATATGGACTCGTAAAGAGAGAAAAGAGAGAGAGTGTGAAGACAGACAGAGAGTAAGGGGGGGCAGACAAGCAGAGAGAGGAAGACAGAAAGAAAGACAAAGAGAGAGAGAAACAGACAGAGAAAGAGAATGAAAGGAAGACACAGACAGAGGGAGAAAGAGAGTCAGAGAGAGAAAGAAAGAAAGAGTGAGACAGTGAGAGAGACACAGGCAAAGAGAGAAAGAGAGACAGACAGAAAGAGGGAGAAATAGAAAGAGAGACAGAAAAAGACAGACAGACAGACAGAGACAGAGAGAGAGAGAGAGAGAGAGAGAGAGAGAATGCGTACGTAGGTAAGCTTTTTAGGATTTTATCGAAACACTTGTTATTATTGTACTCTTACAGAACAAAATAAAAAATAATGGAATAAGAATTAACACACAGTACCATTCCATCCTAAAAAAATAACGTACAGAATTAAAGCCCACAAACAAGAGGCAGCGTTTTTTCTGCATTGTGGTTATTCCAGTGGAGAACCATTCAACTTCCTAAATACATTACCTTAAACCGAGTGCTTTATGTACTCCGTCTATTTTCAATGAGAAAATTAGTAATAAGATATGAAGCTGGTTGGTTATCATCACTAACTGAGTTAAACGTAAATGTGGCTTCGCTCATAAAGTTTTTAAGGTTTACAAATCAGGTGACGCTTGATCATCATTCATAATGTTCCACAAATCAAGTTGCAATCAAGCTCACCTGGAATTCCATACATTTTATCACAACTATCTTTAACTACTATTACTCACTATTACTATCGCAACGGTGGCAGAATGGTGGTACTGGTACTTGAAATGCCAACCTTTTGATCAGTAACCCGCTGGCCAAAATGATTGAGAAAATGTTTGTGGAACGAACTATTAAATGTTTGGTCTCATTTTGTGACGTCTCTTCAAATAGGTGCTTTATAAACAGCAGGCACACCTGGAGGGTAAACCACTCGTAGATGAGAGACACAGCGAGCGCCAGTATCACGGGGATTTTCGACAAGTGATGAAAAGTGGTTTCACTTCAGCGTTCACTTTTTAAAATTCTTCATACAGGAGGCACAGACTTTCTTTTTGAGCCAACACAATGACCAGTATCATTCTTCGCTCAAATACAACAGCCATTCAGTTGGCACCATTTTGAAAATTCTTTCATTCCTGTCTCACTCAGTGTCAATTACATTTTACAACAGGGTGACACTTGGCCCATTACCCTTTATTCACATCACTTTGCTAAATCCCACAGTACTGTAGTCGTTATAGAGACAATTTTCCTGTGTGTTTGTAAATTGTAAAGATATCAATTCGTAAATTTGAAGCTTTGTAATTTGTTTCTGATGTTAACTAACTAAAGCGTAATGAAGTAATTACTGGAAACATCTGTTCCCAGTATGTTTTTATGACTGTTCAAATGTTTTCATATTTCTTTTATATAACAGATCCTCGATAACACCTACATTACTGTTAGTTTTTCTGAGCGATCTACATGACATTGTATTTCATTTATAAAACACTGTGTTAAAATTTTGAAATAAAATTATTCTGGAATATATTCACAGTGTGTTGAAAGCTATGAAACAGTTTGGGCATAAAAAGAACTGCTGTTGAAAATTTTTTAAAAATTTTAATATTATATTGCTTGCTAGCAGTTAACAAAAAAATAACATTAAAAAATGTATAATATATATATAAAATGTTTA
>JBCNYG010000006.1:24570260-24586000 GCA_039654305.1 Porochilus rendahli | reverse complement strand
TTCTCGAGACACCCCTCCCCCCTCCTCCCCCCCTCCTCCCCTCCCCCTTTCCCCCTCCCCCCGAAGAAAAAAAAAAAAGGATTCACAGTGTAGCTAGCACCAATGTGGGAGAGTTTCTCAGGGGGTCCCAGGAAAACAATTCAAACTCATTAAAAACTCATTAAAAGTGTAAAATGGAACCATCAGCCATGCTACTTAGCCAAGCTTCAATGGGGGAAAAATCTCTAAAAGTATCAAGATACAACAGATAATAAATAAGTGTCATAGCCATTCAGGAAATCGTTAAAGTGTAGGTGGTTATTGTGCACAGCAGACTTTTTTAATACAAAAAAAAAAAAAAAATTGATTCAGCCAGATGTTCACTTACAAGTATAAAACAATACATACAAGAGCGAGAATGCCATCTCATTGGCCCTGCTGTCACTCCAGTGCTACCAAGGTGTGATGGGAGAATCCACTGCGAAAGGGTCCACACAGATGAGATTATCTCCAATCGGGAAATGTATGTGCACGCACCAACATGTATACACGAGGTCTGTGTCAACGTGGGGATGTGGCAAACATTCGTCCCTCTTTTGGTAATACGAAGCGGATGGGCAGAACGGAATAAGAGCAGGGCGCGGGAGAACTGCGGAACAAACAGCCAGCATCTCCACAGTGTCCGAGCGCAGTTTGAAGGCTCAGAATGACTCGTCGTGGCCAAGTGAGAGGTCTCGTTTAGGAGTGGAGGCACGTGATGAGCTCTTGTCCATGCTCTCGGAGCCCGAGCTAGGGTGCTGCTGCTCAGACGCGGCGCTGGACGTCACTGTCGAAGAGGACGTGGAGGACGAGCGCGTCTTCTCCTTAAAGTCCGTTATGATTACCGTCACATTCCCCACCGTGATGGCCAGCTGCTGGGCTGTGCTCCGATCCACATTCTTCAATTTGGGCCTGCTGAATATAATTAAAGTCAAAGACACAATCGTTATTCCCAAGAATGGGCCTTACAAGGATCTTTCTCTTTAAATAGGGTAAAAAAAAAACTGTACTATACAAGAGTATATTATTATACATCATTCAGCCCTAACATTACCATCAGCATTTTTTATTTATTTACTTTTCTTCATTTTAAAGTGTAATAAAAACACTGCCTGCTCGAATACCACGACAAATACCACGACTGTGAGTGTCAGTCATTTTAATTCCAACATTAAGATTTGCCTCCCATTTACATACATCCTCCACCAATCAGGGAAAGGCGTAAGCATGCACATGCCCGCTCCGTAAATAAGCTCACAAACACTCTTGGATTGATGAGCCCGTGAGAGCTTGGCCAATTAGCTCTGACAGACTCCCGGTCGTGGATGGCTGCCGCGTCATCCTGAATTTGAACTGGCGTTCTCCAGGCTGACAGTCACACACCTTGTCAACGCCCTACTCGGGAGTCCCTGTCTATGACGGTGCGTATGATGGTCAGTGCAGTGCCTCACAGTGCCGTGTCTCACTCCAGAATCATAAGTGTCACAGTAACATGGCACCTCCAGCCTCCTGACCCCCAGGAGCCCAGTGCATGCTGTAAATGTAAATGCATTGGCCCTGCTGCTATTAATACTTACAGACTGCACCAATCATTGGATCCATAAAGGAATACTCTGGTCAGTTGGTGTTAGCAATTAATAAACTGATTACACAACACACACACACACACACACACCTCTTTAGTGTTCTATCAATTTTCCTTTAAAAGAAAACAAAAAAAAATCGTTACGTGTGAAGGATTAATGACAACCACGTGTCAGACACTTCCGAAATCAGGTTATATTGTGGTATAGACCAGACGCAGACGGATCGGTGGGAAAACAGCCAGCAGAGAGTGTGTGGGAGTGAAACCTTGCACTGCTCATTTGAGCACAGCCCACAACGAACACACTCATTCAGAGACAGAGAAGGAGAAAGAACAGGGCACAGCAAGGGGAGGGGGGGTGGGGGGCATTTGTGAATCAGAGCAGCTCTTACATTGAGATGCACTGCGGCTGTCTGCCAGCTTTGTTCGGTGACAGGATGACTAACAGTGGCTATTCAAGCTGAGGGAAGGCATCTCCGACCGCAGTTATTAATATACTACCGTCTCTCTTTTAAATCAGACGCCATCAAACATTCTAATAAGACAGGAGACGGCAAACTATTGCACCCTTAAAACGGACGAAAATCAAAAATCAAAAACAACAATCCAAAGCTGAAGGAGACGGAAGCACCTTGAGGTGTGAGAGTTTTTAGTCTTGGTGGTCGATTTCCCAGACTGTATACTGTTTCGTTCACTTGGTGGGCTTTGATGGTTGTCCATTTTGGGCCTGCAGAGAGAGGACAAGAAGCAGTTAGTGCGTGACGGCTGAAACACTTATCAGAAGGCACCTTGCAGGATTATGCAGACAGCGTGTAGTACCTGGTCTTTTTGCTGCTGGGTTTCTTTGGGAGGGCAACAGTGATTTCTTTTTCCCTGTCCTTCTTTTCTTTGTCAGCAGGGTCCTTCTCAATCCTCTCCTTGGCTGGGTGCTCACCCTCGGGCAGGTTCCGCTCTTGTCGCTCGCCATCGGCCCTCTCCTTCTCAGGTCTCTCTGGCTTCTCCTTCTTTTCTTTCTTTGCAGGGGGAGGGGTGGCGTACTGCTGTGCCACCTGCTGAGCCACCAGCTGGGAGTTTATCCTGGGCTTCCTGTGGGGCATTCAGAGTTCACAGAGTGTATGTTATAGACGGACGTGCTAAGCACATTAATTCTAGCCCTAATGCCTACTTCAAACTACAAGTAAAGTACAGCACCAGAATCGGTGTTCACACCCGGCTCAATACCAGTTCTAACCAGTTCTGCCGAACCCTGTCCCCAAGGGGACTTTATACCAACCGTGCATTTGCAGTGCAGACAGGAGAACCAAATCGAAGCGTGGAAACAAACAACAAGCGAAAAGCCACCCAACACAAAACGCCCCAGAGACCTGTGCAACAAATTCATCATTACCAGAAATAACCAGAAAGAGCTTGAAGGGAGTAAGAGAATTATAGATTTTATTGCCAGTTGGCACAAAACATTTCAGATAAAAACCCAAACTACAAGAGGAGTGGCGATCAAGAGTGCAATGATTTGAAAGGCAACCCAAACAAGGAGAACAGAACTTCGGGTACGTTTCTTCTCAAATGTTTTGCCATGGTTTTGGCACGATATCATTCACAAAGCTTTAAATGACTACTGAGGGTAACCGTCCTCACCTGTGACCGGTTTGTTTATAATCATTATGTGTGGATAAAAGTCAGTGAGTTTCTGGGCTTCTCACAGACCCCTGCATGTTTCCTCCAGTGCTGCACTGGACTTCAAGCCATGGGGAGCAAAGTCAAGTAAATGTCAAAGGACCTGTGGGAGAGGGTAGTTTAGAACTTTATAAAACAGGAAAAGGATATAAAAAAATCCAAGGAATTGAGAATGCCATGCTGCAGTGTTCAGACCCGAATTACCAATTGGAAAATGAGGGATTCTGTGGAAACCAAGCTACGGTCAGGTAGAACAACCAACATTTAAGCCACAGCTGCCAGAAAAATTGTTCCGAATGCAAAGAAAAGCAGCAAAATATTTTCAGCTGACATTCTGGTTTCTCTGGGAAAAAAAAAAAAAAAAAAAGTGGTGTGGCTGTTTCAAGGTGCACAATAAGGAGGCACTTGAAGAAAAATGGGCTGCAGGGTCAAGTTGCCAGGATAAAGCCGCTACTACGCCAGTGCCGAGAGTGATGAGACCAAAACTAAACTTTATTGCCACAACCATAAACACTACATTTGGCGAGGAGTCAACGAGGATGTTTTGGGGACGTGTGAGTGGCACAGGGGACTTGGATAAAATTGCTAACAACATGAATGAAGCATGTTCTGAGAAAGTACCGGAGGGAAGGTTGTACTCATCAGCCCGGAAGCGGCAAATGGGATGGACCTGGACATTCCAACATAAAGATATTTAAACACAAGGCCAAGTCAAGCTGTCACCGACTACAACAGAACAAAGTGAAGGTTCTGAACTGGCCGTGTCAGTCTCCTGACCTTAATACCCCTGAGCCACTCTGGGGAGATCTCACACATGCAGTTCATGCAAGAGCCCAAGAGGCTTTTTGCCAAGAAGAATGGGCAGCTTTAACATGAGTGAAAGAACTTTTTTTGCATTTTCATTCATATTCTCTGAAAAATCGACAAAAAAGGAAAAAAAAAAAAAATCCCACATCCTGCCAGGGCATGTAAACTTTTGAGAACGATTATATGTCCTGACATGTAGCTGACCAGATCAGAATGTAGGCTACTGAGACTAAAGACCATGCAAATAGCTCTGTAGCTAATGTGCACAGATAACAGCTAAATCACAGCAGCGTCCGTTTCACACAACACTACGTATGATCAGAAGGAAAGTCAGTGGAAAGATATTACAACTGAGGTGGTGTTTCATTTTTCCAAAGATTTGGTGCCCACATACACACTGGGAAAAACAAACAAGTTCATTCAAATACTAAATTAAATCAACCACAGATATGAGCTACCGAGCCACGAGCGTTTTACAGGAGTAGCCCCGCCCCATCTATACAGAACTACACATGAAACATGCCCTACACAAACACCATAAAATACAAAAGCAGCTCAGGTTTTGTTCTTCCTTTACAAATGCATTTTGTTTTTGAGAACTCTTTCTTCACGTATTGAAGACATTTTTCAAAAGGTACTTTTTATTTCTGGTGCTTTTTACTTCTGGTATATATCAGCAAAGAAATGTGTTTGCTTCTTTTCTTTATAATGCATTATGGGATATATTACTTGGTTAGTGACCATCTCTTGTACACTACTTTTCACAGTGCATTATGGGATACATCGAGTGCACTATACTCTTCACTAAACATGCAAACATCACTGGAAAGTGAGTGATTTCCGGACACGGCCATATCGGCCCGCGCTAATGACAATAACCAAATATAAGATTATTCATCTTAAAAACACGGAGTCTGGAAACGGCTTTAATGATTCTACTATATTTATAATTATAACTCTGTGAAAAGTATGTGGATGACAGCAGTCACCTCAATGTTGTGTCTGTGTAAAAAAGTGGGTGAGGAAATAGAACAGTGTGCTTTTAGCCGATGGTGTTGTTTAACCTTGTCATACCTGAACACATGTTTACATGTGTAAATAAAATCATTTTTACTCAACACGTGAAGACATTTCCGGGCAGGACACGGACACGCCGCTACAGAAAGCACCTGCTGTGGACGCTGAGTGAGATCACCGAAGGGTGGATTTATTTATTTATTTGTTTTTTGGTATGATAGATTAGTGTTATAATCGCTGCAGGAGACTCTAATCATGCAGACCTGAAGTCTGTTTTGCCTAGATTCTACAAAAAGGTGAGTTTTCTGACAAGAAAAACAAAACAAAACACTGAACCAGGTCCACACAAACATTCCAGATGCTTATAACTCCACCCCTCCTGCCACAACTCTCAGATCATCCCTCTTTGTCCGTGATTCCTTGTAAAACTAGAATCTGTAGCCAAAGACTGGCAGTTAAAACAGTTCAGGTGGGGACTAAGGAAGCCACCGCGGCTTTACAGGATTGTTTTTACTCACAGATTACATAATATTCGCAGAGGAGACAGACCTGGAGGGTCACACATCAGCTGTGGTCTCCTACATAAATTACCGCACTAAGCATGTGACCACAACAAAGACTGTTAGAGTGTTCCCGAACCAGAAACCGTGGTTCAGCGGTGAAGTGCGCACCCTGCTTAGAGCAAGATGCCTTCAAGTCAGGAGACCAGCAAGCATACAAAGAGGCATCCTGCAAAGAGGCATCAAAAAAAAGGCGTAAATATAAAAAAACTCATCAAGGAGCACTTCGGCGATAACACCAGGAATATGTGGAAGGGGATCAAGAAACTCACTGGCTACAAGGACACGCACATATCAGTAGACTCCTCTGACCAACGCAACAGAGAGGCACACACCTTGTCTTGTCTCACATTAAGGCTGCCATCCCTGTTGATCTTGATCCACATCAGTTTGCATACAGAGCAACCAGGTCAACAGAAGATTCCATCAACACAGCCCTCCACACGGCCCTCACACACTTGGACAGCAGTAACTCCTATGTGAGGATGCTGTTTTTAGACTTCAGCTCCACTTTCAATACAGTTCTACCACACAATCTGGTTCAGAAGTTGGGCAACTGGGGCCTAGGGAGCTAACTGTGCACCTGGATACTAAACTTTCTTAGCAACAGACCTCAGAACATCAGGATAGGAGACCATATCTCTTCCACTCTCATCCTGAACACCGGAACACCACAGGGGTGTGTCCTCAGCCCCCTTCCCCATTGACATTTACACTGGCAGACTTATCTACACTGGCAGGAATTATCAGAGACCCCACACATCCTGGACACCCCATTTTCTCCCCTTTCCCCTCCAGAAAAAATTACAGGACACTAAAAACAAAAACTAACAGACTAAAGAGCAGTTTTTACCCACAAGCTGTTAAACGTGCAACACCAACATCACCACCATGACATACACTGACTGAATAGCCATCATTCAGACCATCTTCCTGGACGGTGCTACTCTAAGTGCAACACACTTGTTAAGCAAGTGCAGGTGTCGAACATCACATAACATTTTAGCATCATGCACCTTATGATTAAAAAGCTCTACCTCTCACCCTGTGTACATCATGTACCTTTGACATATCGTGCCCCCTTCTGTGTACCTATGTATATGTGCCTATATGTGCACATGTGGGTATATGTATATATGTGTATGTAAGTAAAAGCACATATATAGTTTAGTGTAGTTACCCAAGTTGTCTTTTGTGTACGTTTTTAAATCGCTGCTAAACCAAGAGCTGCTAAACTGATTTTCAGTGTTCATGCAACAGTTGACAATAAAAATCTCAATTGTGATTGGTTATGACTGGAAATGAGTGAGAGTTCCAGACACTGGCGCGCAGGGTAAGAGGAAACCAGGGAAAGTTTTATCCTAACAACCAAGATTACACGTGCACCAGAAAGCATAAGTGCGTTGTTCCCAGGTCGACAGGGTTCCCTTTAAGACAGAAACGACCTGACTATAATGGGGTTACAATAAAGACCTATGGCTACGTTCCCACTGCCGTCCAAATACGATTATTTTCTTCCTGACTGTTCACATCATATGTTTCAAATGACCAAATCAGTGATGTGTGTGTCCATGCAGACCTTCTCACCACACTGGTTCCTGTAGTTATACATACACACCCCAATAACTGCAAAAACAAACAAACCAAGCTGCAGTGAACTGCGTTTACACAAAGCCATCAGACCGAGGAGGATCTACCGTGTTATGTATTATTTTGTGCAGCTGCTTTATTTTGTCCAATTTTGTCCATGTTCTACTCACAATTCGACATCCTGTCTGAGTGCTCAGGCTGTTTAGACGGATGTGCATCTGTATAAATACGGATTTAATTGGAATTGAAACGACCTTCAAATATTGCCTGGATCAGATCTTCCAAAATCTGATTAGGTGATTTTCTCTGTTCAGACATTCAAAAAATCAATGAGGATACGATCCAAATATGACAGAAATCTAATTCATTTTGACGGCTTTAACATGGCCTGACTATGTAATATATATTTTTTGGCGCTGCCCAAAAGTGGAGCTCCCGATAGACATCTCTAGTGATAGTTGTCCGCCAGCTCTTTTAAATCTCCCGATTTTCTCGACTATGGTCTGGAGTGAAAGAAGGAAAGCTCAACCCGGTTTTCTTCTCATCGCCTTTCCCTCAATGATTTCTGCCTTTATTTGTATCACCTATCTTGTTAGTTCAATTATCCATTTACCAAGTTCATGTTCCGTGTTCCTGTTAATGTCTGGTGTTGTTTTGCACCATGAAAGTCTGCCTGCCTGCCTACCTGAGTTACACTGTGAGTGTTTCATACCATGCGAGTCTGAGCGATGGTGTTTTTTGTTCGTTTTTTTAACTGCTGCTTATCGTCATGCAAATCCGTGATACAAAACAGCCAATCAGCAGCAGCTCAGCGAGACATGCCAGCTTTATTGGCTTTCCTGCAGTGGGCATGCGAGGACATGGGACAACCATCTAAGCCATGGACATGATGAAAACATCATTAAACACACTTAACTTTTACCGGGGAAAAGCTGCATATCTAACCAACTGTGCCTCTGTAGTAAAGAGTAAGAAATATTTGCTTACTTAAATACGTTGAGGGAGGAAAAAAAGTAAAGCATTTTAAATGGATGCTTATTTTTTCACTTGATTAGGTGCTGAATAGGTGTTGAAGTGTCTTGAGTTAATAATTAAACCGAAATATGATCACAAGTTAACATCCCATGAGCCTGTAATATTGTTTAAAGGCTTACTGTAATTAAACAAGACTACAGTGCTGTCAAGCAATCTTTCAACACACCTTCCTGATGTGCAAGTCTCGTTGTGAATTCCATTCTATATGTGCTACTGGCTTACACGGCGCAAGACACAGCTAAACCGTGAGGGTTTCGACCACATTACTACCGCAATGCCAATTAAAGGGCACGATGTCATGGCTGTATCACCTCCATAATCCAAAACAATAATATGAATAAATGGGTAAATTGGGTCACACATTGACAGAAATGCTGTGAATCAGAACACTGCATGAACAGGAAGCTTCAGTGTTTTGTGAGACGGGTGAAAGACAGATCATCGGCACTGGCACTGTTAAGTGGTCATAAGCACTCACCCTATTGTTCGAAAGATTTGATGGCTGGTTTTACTTGTGCCTATTTTAGGCTTCACCCTAATCAATTTGTAGCTGCCATGTTACAGGGGAATCTCCAGTGGTGTCTAGGAACAGGCTTAGACTGCTAGAGAAACTATACGAAAATATAACACTGTATATATATAAAAAAATAAAATAAAAAAAAAAAAAACACCTGGTACCTGTGTAACAAAGATTTATGCACTTATGCACTGCCCAAAGGCAAAGCTCCTGGCAGATATCACTATTAAGCATCCGAGGCTGGTGTTACAAAAGTAGTGCGGTCCGGAGTTTCCGGACTACGCTCTGAAGTGCAAGCAGGAAAGGAAGCAGGAAACACTGAGTTTTCTTTTACTTGTTGATTGCTGACTTATTCTATATCATTTGTCTAGTTAGTTTAATTATCCATCTAACAAGTTCATGTTCCATGATCCATTAATGTTTGGTGCTGTTTTGCTCTGTGAAGGTTTGTCCGCCTACCCGAGCTTTGTGTGTTTTTCTATTATACTGTGGAAGTCTGAGCGGTAGTATGTGAGCCTCTATTTTGGGGTTTCGGTTTTATTACTGAATGAGCTATAAATAAGAACCAATCAGCATCAAGTCAGTGATGGGGCATGGACATGGGACATCCACTGAAGCAATCTTAAATGCCTATGGGGCTCTGCTCAGGAGCTCTGCTAAGAATCATGCTGTGGGATATCAAGCTCATTTAACATGGGTCAAAGGTCATAACAAGCATGTAAAAATATTAGAGTCAATCAAAAATATAGCGCAATATTTTTACAGTGGTATATACAATATTTTATTCTATGGAAAGCCACACTAACATCAGGCTCTCTATTATTAGGGTCTGTGCTATATTATTCTCCAGCTGTGTGAGCCCGTTACGAGCCTAATCCCATTACTCTACTCTCTTAACAAATGAGTGTTAGGATCACAGGTGTGGGACAATGACAGGCACTAATCTAATTATGGCTTGGGGGGTTGGCCTCATTCAGCAAAAAGAGGGCTGCGCAGTGCTTCGCAATCTGTCCTGCCGGTGCGCGTGGCCAAGCTCCACTACAGGTAGACAGATCTGATTACAACAACTCCTTGTCATGCAACGACATGCCGAAAGCCTCGTGGCTATTTACCTTCTTAGTGTAAATACACCCCTCACTCCCACACAAGCCAGCAAAGAGTCCAGACAGCAGCGCTGTGCTGCAGGCTCTCTCCTTTCCCGATTCTCGGTGCATGGCTGAGTTAATTAAAAGCCAAAGGGCTGTGGTTGGGATCTGATGCACTGTGCACAGCCCAGGCTGGCTCATGCTCCTCGAGAATAATGGCAGACATCTGGCAGCAGCTGGGGGTAACAAAGCAACTAGACTGAACATGGGCGGAAATAGGGGGAAGAGATCCGGAGAGCCCTCTTGCACTGTTATACGCTGTCTAAACATTTTGACAGCAACTCGCCTCCGTTATCTTCATAATCTATCCATCTGCTCGCTTGTTGAAGGTAATCATTTAGCAGTTCACAGTTCAGACACAGGATCCAAGTCGTGTCTCTTCATTTGAAAAGAGGGCTGCAAGTATCCCTCATTTTGTTATTCAAGCATTCTGTATAATACAGTCGTGAATATGCAGATATATCCAGGGGAATTCGATATAATTCATTCAAATTATTTCATTAAAGAAATGCATTAAATCACACCATCTAATTACATCCAATTACATCTAATCAACAGCATGCTTATTAACAGCAGACTGCACAGTTTATCCAAGTCTCATCTTACTTTTATCGGTCTCGAACACCCCCGTTGTGAATTGAAGTAGCTGCAGGAGCGAGGTGGAAGTAACTAAGTGCTAAACTTCACAGACTTGTTAAACAGAACACTCACATTTACATGTAGACAATGCTAGCTAGCAGGCAAGTGCAGGGTCGAAAAAAATAAATTAAAAAAATCTAAATTTCACAAATAGCTAAGCGTTCACACCCAGGCACGTTTCCTGGCATCACACCTGTTAGGATGGTACAACACTGTTTGGCAAGGAAGAATGTTTATGGAAATGTCTGTTATCCAAATTATATTTACAGTTCCAAAGCATTACATGAAACTGACGTTACACCCTGAAAAACGGTACACTGACAACTCCAGACAAAAATATAGACGATAAGCATTTTCTTTCCACCCTGTTTTGTTCTCCTAATTTAATCGAAGCCACTTACCACCCGTCAAGTATTGCCTCCTCGTCAAACATGACCACCACCCACCTCTTATGAGAGGAGCATAAGCAAGCATGTGGCTCCTCCATGACATGTAATGCCACCACCCGCATCTTTACATACTGCTGTACATACGCATACAGCCTAACGATCTCTGAGGGAAAGCACTACCTGCTCCTTTTGAACAAACGAGCTCGTCAGATGCTCATGATTGGCTGTTCTCTGTAAGTGACATGGAGCCAAGCGTATGTTACCCTTCCTCCAGTGTGAGCTGAGCCAATTATCTCCCATGGACTCCCAGCCACAGATGGCCACGGCATCGACCTGGACTTGAGCTTGCGATATCCAGGCTGATGGTCGTGTACCATGTAGATTCACCACTTAGGGGCTTTTCGTGGATTTTCTTGATCAGACGGACTCCTTTTCAATAAAACCTTTTGTCGCCATCTGAACTTTCATTCTGAGACACTAGGGGTGGATGGTATGGTAAAAACATGGCCAATCACAGCAAAGTGGGTATTAAATCGGAAATTATTCCTTTTGAGGTACCATTTTGTAGCTGATATCCAAGATTAAAAAATGCTACATTTTCTAACATAATTCTCTAGGTTAGGAGAAACTAACCAAAACCCATGAAGAATTTCTAGTGTTTAAAGTTCAACAAATTATTTAATAATTTCTGACTTAAAACACTTGTTGTGATGAGTCACAAATTTAAACACATGATAAATACTTTTTTTTTTAAGTACTATTTTTTAGTTTTATATATATATATATAACTAAAACATAGCTTGTTTGAGGGACAAAACAGTCAAAATTTCCAGCATAATGTAAATGTGTATTTTTCGATATTATGTGTATTATTATAGTACAGCGATAAAAAGAACCTTCTGGAACACGGAATTTAAATCATACGTTTGAAGTAAGCACTGAATCTGATTTAACATTAAGGCCTCGTGTGCGATCTTATGTAACTGGACGGACATTTTTCCTGAGCAGTGAGATCGTGTAAGAAGTTTTATTTCGACGTCATGTTCAAAAGACAACAGCATCTAAATGGCAGCATTCTAGGAAGTTGTACATCCACAAAATATTTGAACAGGTGCTCAAGTTTATTTCCACTGGCACTACGATTCACCACGTCACATCAGGACAGATGTTACGGGAAAATCATAATTTCGTATCATATTTCTGAAATATTCCCAAACATTCCTAAATGTATTTATTGGATCCCAAACTATTCAAAGTGCTCCAAAGAAACAAACACACACACAAAAAAAAATGTTTTTATAAAATGACTTTCTTAATTAGGAACTCTGAGAAAACTTATTAATCTTTGTAGTTTATTTTTAAAACTTATTAAAACCTAATAATAACGCATTGTCTTATTAATCCCTCTAATGAACAGGGACTCAACAGGCACTATAGAATAGAACAGCTGCCTCTTGCGCGGAGCATTTCTTGGCCCTCAAGTGACTGAGAATCCCAGAGATGTCTCTTTTTGCCGCTATGACAGATGGGACGCAGGTTCCTGTCCCACAGGGACTAGCCAATCACAAGACAATCAATCTCTTCATAATAGGGAATCATGTCAAAGGGGCCCGCACAACATCATAATCAATACAATCTCTGTGAGCAATCCAGATGAGTCTGAGCTATGGGAATTACAGAACTGCTGGGAAAAATGTCAACCACTTAAAAAAAAAAAAAAGGAGTTTCAAAAATATTTTCAAATTGTACTTCCTTAATTAATTTTCTTAAACTTAGTTCATAGTCAATCTCAAAGATGAAGTCAATCAACTTTTCAGCAGTTAGATACACAAGCATTACGAAAGTGACATAATTCAGTGTAACCACTACGAGAGCCTGGAGGTATCTGTTCCGATCCAGCTGAGGGATTTGTCAGATGTGTGCACCGATGCCTTGCTAATTGCCTGCTCTGCGGAGGCTACACCGACGGGTATCCGAAACCACTTCCCACCTGAGGTTAGGCCAGGAGCGATGCTGGCGGTGGACAGGGCTGTGATTGATTTGCTCAAACCCGCCCTCTCGCTCAGGCTCTGCTGCCAAGCAGTGAGATTTGTATCTGCGTAGATCAGAGGACCAGAAACAGGCCAGGCGGTTAAGCCCTGATTCAATGCCAGCTGTAATTCAGCCATGAATGCTCGCCGTCATGTCAGGACCACTGTTAAACCTGCCACGACAAGGCAAAGCCACACAATGCATTATTTACTGACCAGTACATGACTTTGTGCACAACCAAGAAAGCATCCCTCCATGGAGCAGATCAGATTTCCAAATGCAAATAAACCGTGGAATCAGATCTGTGGCCAATAAAACCTTCCTTGAGGAATCTTCCAGTACTGCACTCTGCACTCTGCCACAGCTGTTGTGAGTAAACTTTACATCTTGTAAATAGGAAAAAATATAACTTTGGCAAAAAAAATAAAAAATCTGGACTGGTGGAGCCTTTTGCACAGATTTGCAGCTGAAGTACATCTCTGACTGCCAACCTGTAGATACCTCAGACTAGGGCTGCCAAGTCACGTCGACGACTAACTGAATAACTGACGTCATCGTTTATTTTTTAAAGCTTTTTTTCTCTCTCAAAACTGTCGCTGTACCTTCCGCTGCCTTGTCTGTCCCTCTGTCCTTGATGCACATGCGCAGTAGTGGTAATCAGGGTCTCTGGAAAGTTATGCCCGGTATCAACAGTATCAAGGCTAGCCGCGAAAGGAGCTCAAAACTTTGGGAGCATTTTATCAAAAGATATGAAAAGAATGTGCAACGCAAGACCTGCAGGGCAGACCCTGCCTTCCGTGGGAGCGCTACAGCGGCGCACGAGCATTTGAAAAGAAAGCACGTTGTCGTAACCGAATCTGTTTCAATTTCTGACGCAGAGGGAGGAGTCATCTCGGGAAGCTAATTGGCTAGTTAGCTGCTAATATTAACATCATCAACATTGAGCTACTTACTTATATTGATTTCTGTAAACATTAACATTAACGATGACCATTTCATTAGCCTTAGCACTAATATGTTGTGTGTTTGATGTAAGGTTAGAACAGTGACGTCATGTTTGAATAGGAAATGTGATAACGCTAATGTTGATAATGTTGTAGCCCAGTGTCCTGATTTCCATATTTTACTCAGCTGTTTGCATTCAATACTACATTTAAAAGGTACGTTTACCACCTGAGAAGAGTGAAATATGTTTACGGTATTTCTTTTTGTTGATGTTTTGTATTCGTACTAGTGTGTAGTATACATAGTGCAGCTAAAATATTAAAGGCTAGAGTTGTGCCTTGATTTTATTTGGCACATTAAAAATGTCTGAAATGCTGCTACAAGCAGCAAAGTTCATTAAAAGTTGAATGGACTGTAATCTTAATTGTTTTTATAATTTTTTTTATTTAGCACATTCCTTAAACACTTCAAGCTGGAAGCTAACGATGCTAATATAAGAGCAGCCGCATGCTGGTGCGATAAGCTGTAATTTACACATGATCCCATTAGTCGACTAATCGCAGAAATAATCGGTGATTAGGTGATTATCAAAATAATAATTTGCGGCAGCTCTACTTCAGACCAGACAGACGCATAGCACAGACAGCTGCTTTCTACCGCCTCCTCAGACAGTGATTGACAGTTCCTCCTCCCAACCGCCCCTCCAATCTTCAGTGAAATGGGACAGATACTATAAAACGACTGTCACTAACACACTATATGCCACATCCAGGCAGACAGGCAGCAAGCAAGAAGGACGTTACACACATCTTAATAAGTAGCACAGTCCCCGAGTCAAAAATACGTGATCAGGCTATCACAGTCCCTGATGAAATTATGAAATTACCGACGCCAGCAGGTAGCAAGTTCATAGTATGCACAGACCGCTTTTACATTAACGCCCAGAGTGTGTTTTGCTTGATAGTCACGTACACCTAAAGATCCCCAATCACAAGTAGATGTCTGATATGTTTTATCTGCTATTATCAGTTCATTTTAGATAAATACAAAGGTTTCCTGGTGAATCCACCCCAGCTCACGGGCTTAGTATCTCTTATTAGCCTGTTCTACATCTCGATTTGGTTCTGTATCTGTTTAAACAACAACAACAGGACGGCGTGACTGTAGAAATCATCCTGCATACGTGTGATATGATGGTGATGCAGTGCAACACCAATCGGTAGAAAGCGGTAAGTCTGGGATCAAGTGTTAAGAAACAGAAAAAGGGAAAGATTTCAAGAGGAGAGCCGGTGCAGGGGTCATTAGCACTCACGCACAGGAGGAAACTAACGGTTTCAGAAAGACATTGTGGATCCGATTCCATTTTATTTCCAGGAGACACCATGGGAACCTTTAAGGTGATTGTAAAGTTAGTACCTGGACAGTGTCAGGTTACAGACAGAGATAAATGAAGTACATCGTTTACAACGGGGGGCAGAGTAAGAGTACTTCACTGAAGAGACGCTACAGAAAAGACTTCAATTAAAAAAGCACTCCAATGCATGTGCAGTGCGGGAACATAGGATTACTGGCTGTAGCCTGTTGGACTTGAGAGCGATTGAGTTTATTGATGGATGGTGGACATGTCAAGGATACAAATAATCACACTAATAACAGTAGCGCAGGCCTGACCGACAAGACTGTACATACCTGTTCTGGAATGGCCAGCAGTAACCCAAGCTCTAACTACTACTACCACTACCACTACTACCACCACTACCACTACTACCACTACTACTACTACTACTA
>JBCNYG010000006.1:24422811-24433660 GCA_039654305.1 Porochilus rendahli | reverse complement strand
ATCTTACACACACACATACACACACACATACACACATACACACACACACACACACACACATACACACACACACATACATACACACATACACATGTCTCTCTTTACCTCCGCCCCTTTTTTTGCAGACAAACACACAAACATTCCATTTCCTTTCCTCTTTCTCACCCTTTAGGATAAAGTGGATAAAGTGGTTTATCAAATTAAATAAAACATTGCCATTGAATCTTTTGTAATATGCATAAAGGTCATGTTACGTTACTCCTTGTTATATCATTCCATGACGGTATGTGTACATTTGCTCCTCTACAGTGAAACTGTATGCCGTGACCTGTGAGTACATCATGGGAGAGAAACAGTTCTACTACAGGGCCCAGACCTTTTACAGAGACGTACCAGCGTCAGAAGAAGGAATGATGGGAGGTTTCATGGAGATCTCAGAGGTGGACCTGGAGGGCTCCAGACAGTTCCTGAAGAAGTTTGTGGTATGATATTGTATGCACTCTTTATGGCAATACCTTTATTAAATTGTTATTCATTCACAGCTACTGCGCCTCCACATAACTATGTATAATGAATATATAAAAAGACTTGCACCCCTATGAAAATCGGAGGAGTTAAAAAAGAAACAAAACTTTAAGAATTAAAATGGAAAACTTGAGATTCATTCAAGCAAGATAATGAAAAAGAGTGTGATCGTGTTATTTAAAGCTCCTGACGAGTGATTATATGGGCGGAGTAAGTCGTGCAGAGCTCTGAAGTTTGGTGATGATGAAACCGGAAGGGTCTGAACACCATTCATTTTTAAGGGACCCAAAATACATTGCTGGCAGGGGAAAAATAAAAGGGGATGGATGAAAAGCAAGAAAAAGGGAAGTGTTCATTATGGTTGGTTTCATGGATGTATTCTGTATGAATTGACTGGAGGAGGTGTCTTATTTAATCTGGTGCCACTCTGATGGAGCAGCGGGACAACTGGGGTTCTGAAACCTCGTTCATTTCAGTGGGGCAGAAAAATCGACAGAAAAATGACGAGCGGAGGAGTGTGTCTTTCCGGGTGATGTGAAGTAATGTGAAAAGTCTTTGTCACCTGCAAAAACACTGTAGAGGAAAAATGCTTTATATTTGGATAAAAATAATTAAATTAAATATTTCCCCAGTAAAAATAGTAAAAAAAACAGTAAACAGCAAATAAATAAAATATTGGGTTTTTGTGCTGCAAAAATAATGTTTGGAATCTAAAATGTTTTTGTACTGACTCATCATGTACAAGATATAAAATAAAAAAGGGGACCAGACACTCCAGCCTGTAAGACAATTTAATAACATCTTATAAATTATATATATATATATATACACATACATATACACATCACAAGGTGTCATGTGTATAAGTATGACACAACAAGGTTGACCCATATTCAATCCCAAAAGAGACCTTCCTGAGGGGAACCCATCCACCAAATTCGATGATCCTGTGTAATTTCCTTTCAGATTTATAGCACTAACAAGTCTTGACAAACCGAATATGGAAAATGTGACCTTGTGACGGTGGCTTACAGTATATACAATCCCACCCTATTTGCCCCTAAGGGGGAGCCATATACATAATTTGGTGAACCTATATCATTTCCTTCCAAAGTTATTGCACTCACAAGACAGGCAGAACCCAAGATAGCGAAGTTTGTAGTAAAATAAATAGGTTGCCTTAGATGTTTTTACAGTACTGTATACAAGCACTCTATTATTCCTGCACAGAACAGACAAGTTGAAGTTAGTTTAGGGGGAAAAATGGTGTGAATAATGATAATAATAATAAAATTATTATTATTATTATTGTTATTATTATTATTATTGTTGTTGTTGTTATTATTATTATTATTATTATTATTATTACGATAATTTAAATGTATTAATAATAATTATTATTGTTATTATTATTATTTCAAGTGGATAATGCATCACATGAAATAGTAGACACATGCTTATGGTTTGTGGTCACTGAAGCTAAAATCCTAAAAATTTAACAAACTAACATCGTAGAAAATACAAAGAAGGCTACACTGTATATAAAAAAAGCACTGAAAACTGGGTCAGAGGCGTCTCTATTTTATTGAGGAGGTTAAGCACGCTCAAAAGCTGCCGGACTCTGCTCGGGATGTTTTATGAGTTTGTTGTAGCCAGCGCCATCCTCTATAATGTTGCATGCTGGTGCAGCAGGCTGAAGGTTGCAGATTCCAATAAACGGAACAAACTGATCCGCAAGGCCAGTAACTTTGTGGGGCTTGAGTTGGACTCTCTGACGGAAAATAAGAAGAATATTGAACAATACCTCCCACCTGCTCCACAACCTGTTGATCAGTCACAGGAGTACATTCAGTGAGAGACTGATACCACCTAAATGTACCACTGAGCCAGTCCTACCTGTGAACGTTAAACTCCACCATATAGCAACGACATCCACCTTTATACATTTACCTTCTACTGTTTATCATATTCATTATACCGATCATTTTATGTACAGTAATAAATATCACCTATTTGTTACTAATATTTATTTAGTAAAAAATATTACTAACTTCTCACTTTAGACTTTTTCCAGAATAATTCAAAGGTGTTGCAAATTTTCTTTTTTTGACTTTTGCATAACATGAATGAACTTCAGTCCATATGGAAGCGAGTGAAGAAATAAAAAATACAGTGATGATTATAAATGTAACAAAATGAAAATAAATCAGAAGCCAAGCACTATTCAAGTATTTCTTTCATGTTATATTGGATCATATTGATGAGAATAAGTAAACAAACAGTAATATATAATAATAACAAAAATAACAGTCTCTTTTTTATTGAGATAAAAGTCAATATCTAGTGTGAACACCTTTACTTTAATTACAGCATTTAACCTTTCAGGTATCGTGTTCACATAGTTGTAATTTCTTCACTCGATAAACCTTTCCATATGGTGTGAAGTTCATTCAAGTTATGCAAAAGTCCCCCCCGCCCAAAAAAACCCCATCAAAACAACAACAAAGCAAGACAAACAAAACAAGCATGGGTGTTTCTTGGGGTTTGGATACAGTTTTACTGAACTCGTCCCCTTTTCAAGCCCTCCGATTGGTGAATTGTTTCTGTGTTGTAATTCGGTGTTATGGCGTACCGTTCTGAAGCAGCTCCTCCAGGTTGTCAGGATTACGGGCCAGCTGCAGGATGAGTGCGGCTCCTCTGATTTTCTCTGGAAGGTCCTCGTAAAGCAGCTCCACGTAATCATCAATGCTGTTAATATTGGCCTCCTCATCCAGCTGTGAGATCACGACACAACTTGGGTCATATTGGTTTCACTCACTATCGTACTATGTAACCCACTTGACGTTTACATTCACACGGGCATGTGCGTTAGAAAGGAGGCAGGTGGCGGTTATTGCATGTCGCAGATGGGGCATGTGAATGAAGGGCAATACTTGATTGGTGGGAATTGGATACGACTAAATTACAAAGAAAAATTCGGTGGGGAGGGTGGGGTTGTCACTGTGCTAAGGTCAAAGGTCACATGCAAATTAGCTACATCAGTTATTATCCATCAGCCGGTTATTGTTGGAGGCGTAATGTCTATTATTTTTGCATTCCCTATGACCTGTGCATGGGGTAGCTAATTTGCATACGTAACCTTTGACCTTGGCACAGTGACCTTGAACATATAAATTCTGCGCTTCAGGCGCCCTTGCTGAGTAAAAGTTCTTTATCCTTTGTTGGCATTTTAGGGCTCGAGTTTTTCATATTTACATGCAGATATTTTTTGTTAAAACAGATGGCTCAAGTCTCATCAAAATTTGACTTTTTGAGACTTGGTCATGGCTGAGCTGTTTGAGTTTTCCATGTGCATCAAGAGCAAGCAGGCACCGTCCCTAAAGCCAGGCCCTTTATACCCTCAGGTGTACTCCCAAATTCACTCCTATAGCTGCATTTACTCACGCGATGAGCAACAATTGATCAGGTAAGGTCAGTGAAGGTCAACGAAATGAGCAATGAGAGGTGCACTTTTTTTCTTGAGTGGTGCAAAGGAGGTGGACAAGGAGTTCAACTGAGCTGAACTTTCACATGACGTGATTCAAGCAATAAACAATCAGACTGATGGATGCCGCCAAACACTGAGTTCTCCAAAACATTTTCAGTAGGGAAAGCTCAATGAGTCCAACATGGAAGGACAGCTCAGTATCGCGGGGTATAAGAACTATAACAGGAAACACCAGGCTTGGGTCCTCGTTTGTGAAACAGTTGGCATTTCCTGTGAGTTTATATTGTATAGTAATAATGGTTATTCTGCCCTACGTGTCTGTGTCTGTGACGTAAACAGGTTGACAGATAGTTAACATGGGAATCCCACGAAAGACAGAGTCAGAGGTCTATCCTTAACGCTTTAGTGATCTTCCTTGAAATCCAATTCCCTTCTTTTTTCTTGTAAAAAGACGATGCTTTCCAAGGCACAACATGGAGAGAAACAACAAACGGGACTCTGGAACGAAGTGAGATGTCTCCCGATAGGAAACCAGCATACCCCTGACTGCCGGAAATCACCTTCAAAATAAGTGTCCCTTCCTTTTTCCTGATAATGTAACATAACACTCCCCACCTGGTTTAATCACTACACCACTACCCTTACTGAACGAAAAGCATGAGCAAACCAAGATAAAAACAGAAACCCTAAGTTAAGGGGGGGGGAGTGCGCACACCTTTTGTGTCAATAACGAAGCAGGTGTCAGAAGGGAGGGTGTTTCTGGGTCTGAGGAGATGGGTGTGAGGGGCCTGGCGTTAATGATTGCTGTTACTTCTGCCATTAAGGTAGACAACACTTGCATGTAGCGTGTTTGGCTGGTTTCTCCGAGCATGGAGTCGAGAATCCGTCTGGAGACTCCGATCATTCGCTCTCAGACTTCTCCCATATGGGAGGAATGAGGGGGGTTGACGATCCATGTACACCCTTCCTCACCCAAGTACTTCTTCACATTGGGGTCCTTGGGATCTGTGAGTACCATATGTAGTTCCTTGCAAGAACCTGTGAAATTTGTCCCACAGTCAGAACGAATCTGTTTCACAGGTCCTCTCAGAGCAAAAAATCGCCGTTAATCGTTGATGAAACTTGATGCTTCCATCGATTCTATGAGTTCGATGTGCACGGCACGTGTGGTCATGCACGTGAAAAGTACTGCCAACCTCTTGCTGTTAACTTGACCTCCACGGGTCCGTCTTGTGGTGACATTCCAAGGACCAAACACAACAAGTCCTACGTAGGTACGTACTTTTCATGGTAGTGTCTCACAAGGAGCTTCCCAATGTGACTGCGAGCTGGGATGATGACAGGAAACCGTTCCCTTACGTCAAGTGCTGCATGCTTGAGCCTTCCTCCTATCCTCAGTAGTCCCTCTTCATCCATGTAGGGATCCAGCTTTCATAGGGGACTACCTTTGGGAAGGGTTTTCCCACCACCCAAGCAGCCAAACTCTTCACTGTAAGTCTCTCTTTGTACACAGCTGGTGATGAGAGTTTCTGCTTTTGATAGCTGTTCTGCTGCGCAAAGTTCTATGGTACTGGTGGTCTTGCCACAGCCTGTGACTGCTGCTCTTTTGCGTTCTAACATGCCAGTCAGAGAGGCGACAGCCTGCACGAGAGACCTCCATGAAGAGAACCGCTCGAAGCGATGAGATCCTAGCTTACATAGAGATAGAGAGAGTTGTGGCATGGGAACATACCTCGCTGTCAGAATCAGGGTCGACAAGTTCATGATGTTCCTTTTCAGGACTAGGAATTCCGTCAGGTTGGGACAGAAAGGTGGGTCCTGTGAGCCATGTAGTATACTTCAGCTCTGTGGCAGAAACCAATCGGGTAGCACAATCCTCTGGATTTTGAGCTGTATGGACGTAGCACCACTGATTTGGCCTGGTTAACCTTCTGATTTTCTGCACCTTGTTACAGACATACACGTAGGACCACCTGGTCTGGCTGTATATGTATCCGAGGATGACTCTGCTGTCCGTATCGAACTGCATTGTGTTGATACTAATGTCCAGCTCTCTCTGCACCAGCTCTGCCATTTCCACTGTTAGTACAGCAGCACCCAACTCCTGTCTTGGGATGGTGTGAGCAGACAGAGGCACCAGATCTGATAGAGGGGTATCCCAGTTGAATGATTCATTGTGGGTGAGTTCTCGCAGCAAAAACTTACCCTGGATGATGACTGGAGCAACAAGGTCGAGGGGGTCGAACAGGCTGTTCATTACCGCTAGCGCACCTCTGTGGGTGTAGGGCTTCTCTGTGGCCATTGTGCTGAAGGTAAAAATGTCACACTTGAGCTCCCAGTTGAGTCCTAAACTGTGCTGGAAGAGAAAGTCCAAGTTTTGCAATCCCTTGGCATGGGAGAGAAGAGAAGAGAGAGAGAAGGCTTTGAGTACATCGGAGCAATTTAATGCTATCTTATGGAGTCTCAAATTGGAAGTGGCCAGCATCTCCTTTGTCCTTGTCAGTAGATCAATGGCTTCTGTGGCTGATGGGAGCGACGTGAGCCCGTCGTCGACATAGAAGTCACGTTCTACGAAATGTTTGGCATCCATTCCATATTCACCTGCTCCATGTTCTGGTGCTCGATGAAGCCCTTAGATGGCTACAGCTGGGGAGGGCGAGTTACCGAATACATGAACCTTCATGCGGTACTCCACAATCTTCTGATTTGGGTCATTCTCTTTGAACCACAAGAAGCGAAGGAAGTCTCGGTTGTCTTCTCGAACAAGAAAGCTGTGGAACATCTGTTCGATGTCGGCTATGACAGCAACTGTCTCTCTTCGGAAGTGCAGCAAGACTCCGAGTAGGCTGTTGTTTAGATCTGGGCCATTAAATAAAACATCATTCAAGGAGATGCCGTGATATTGAGCGCTGGAGTGGAAGGCAACCTTTCAATCTTTGGCTTTCTTTCCAGGGTGCGAAGGAGAGTGGTAAGTCTGCTAAGTACTTGTTCCCGATTATTTGGGAGCCATTGATGAGGGGTCATATGAGCGATGGACTTTACATGGCTGTGACTTCAGGGGTCGGGATCTCTGTCCGATCGTCAGGCATATGGTTGCACTCTATGAGTGTTGGAAGCATCATGCTTGTCTTCCCATCGAAGGACTCTGCAATGAACCCCCGTGGCTCTTCTTCCGGATGTCTCTGTGACTCCTGCGCATGTTCGAAAAGTGTAAGGTGAGTCTGTACCTTTGATTTGGAAGAGGTCAAAGAATTCAGACTTTGGCAGAGATCTATTGCTCTGGTCATCCAGGAGAATGTAGACATTAGTAATAGTAGACTTCCACAGACTTCTGTACACTTAGAGGTGACCGCTGTTAACAAGTTCTGGCTCCAGGTGTGTGAAGATATGTCAAAGTGGTTTAAATGTAATATTCCAGCAAATCCCTCACTATGCCTACTAGGTGACATGAGAGACATTACCATTGAAATTTACTCTGCACACATGATCCTCACGGTCATATGCATTGCAAAAAAAACTATCCTTATAAATTGGAAAACCAAAAATAATCTGTATATTCAGCAGTTTAGGAACCTCTTACTAGATCACATTGGTATTGAAACACTGTCTGCCTCCTCAAAAAAACAGTTAGCTAAATTTTATTCCCTCTGGTCCCCTGTGATTAGCTCCATCACTTAGTGTAGGTGGAGGACTGTGACCTCGTCCTTTAGCGGGTTGGACAATGGCCAGGAATGACTAGGGGTTGCTGGCTCTTGGTGGTTTCCAGTGGTGCTGGGCCGGGCTACTCTGCGGTGAGGACGGCACTGGGACCGGCCCAGTTGGTGGCTGCGGGGACCAGTGGTTGGTGTCGCCTCGTGGTGGGGGGGTGGGAAAGCTGGTGGTGCCTGGATCGGTGGGTGACGGCTGGGGTCGGGTGGCTGGGCTATTCTAGGACAGGCTGGGTGGGGGTTACGGGCCCTGGGGTTGGGGGGGTGGCCCCCCGCTCATCGAGGTGGTGGAGTCCTTATATGCCCTGGGTATGGGCCAGTCTGGTGTGCTGCCGTAGTGCGGGTTAGCACTGGTGTTCTGATTATTATTTCAAGTGATTTGTGTTGATTAGTGTTGGCTCTATTTGTCTGTAAATGCCACAGGGAATTTTATGTTGTGTTTATGTACAGATATAGCAGTTTTTAAGGCTCGTTGCTTTATATCACTGGTGCTTTAGTCTCCTTTTTCTTCTTTTTACTTTTACTTTTGCTTATGTCACCCGTCTTCTTTCTTTATCTGTCCCCTCCTGTCAGGTCTGGTGGGATTGCATGGATTCCATAACATAAATCAACAGTAAATAAATAAATAAATCATAAAACCTCCCCTTGGAAAAGCAAATTTGTTCTCCAGAACAGTGCAACCAGACTGCCATTCTGCTTGCTATGATGCTGGACAAGACAGGTTTAAAAATAAAAAATAAAAAATTCAAACTGTAAACAGATAAACAAACCTTTGCAGTGTGTTGTTTATTGTAAACTTTCCCTGATGAGGATATTTGTACCTACCTTTCTAATGATTTTAGTGGTCATAATGTAAATATGTTCAATACAGTCCTGTCTGAGTATGAGTGGAGATTTTTAATCAAACTGTAAAGGTGCCAATTCTGCATGTGATCATTTCACACTGGCAGTTTTCCCAAAGGTGTATTGAAAGAAAAACAAAAGAAATTGTTGTAAAAGTAATTTAAAAAGTAATTTTAAAATTTTTCTACAACCCCCTACACATCTCTAATGAGCAAGCCCCAGTGACAGTGGCAAGGAAAAACTCCCAAAGTTGACATGAGGAAGAAACCTTGAGAGGAACCAGGCTCAGGAGGGAAACCCATCCTCATTGGGGTGAAACCATAAAGTCTAAACCATATAGAAAACTGAATTACAGTCCAACATAACCGGTTGTTTTGACCACTGCTGTAAGTCCTAAATAATTGCAGCAAGAGAGTTTTTAATCACCAGCAGTGAAAAGTCCTCTTCACACCCGCTGAGTGCAGATCTAAGCCCATATGGATCTTCATCAGCAGGAGCAAGGGACTTCCAAGAAGAGAACTCCAGCCAGCATCAGCACACCAGGACAGACCACAGGACTCATAAGGATCAGGAGCATCAGAATCACCAGCATCCAAGATGTAGCATGACTACCTCAGCAAAACACAAGAAGAGAGGGGGGGAAAGAGTTGTTAGGTATGCTTATAACAGTGTGATGGTAAAAGAAGAGTTTATTGGTGCTGGGTGCAAGCAGGGACTCCGGCATGACTAACTTTGGCAGCATAACTAAAAAGAGAGAAACCAGAAGGAAGACAGACATGAGGGCATCCTGAAAACGTTGGGCAATCAGTCACTCCACTGTCAACGGACCTGGGTGAGCATCCAATCAATGCTGTCCAACTGACAGGAACGCGTGGAACACATATTGAGAGTTCACAATCCTATTAAATGCCAAGTGGAAGTTAAACACTCTCCTTTTTTTTGGTCATGAAATAAAGAAACTGACCCATGAAACTGCTCGTCTGTCCAGTTACTTTTGAGCCTCTGAAAATCGGCGCGCTGTGTGTAAAAACATTGGTGTAATTTCTAAAAGGTTAACGCAATACTTTTGTCTAACCCCTTAAATGCTGAGTTGCTAAAAGCCCACACTCCACATTCAGTGTATCGTATAAATCATGTGCAGTAAAAGCAAAGCATCTTATATTCGAACAAAACTAAAAATAAAACGAATCGCAAGAATCATATTCCATGCATGATATGAACATTTTTCCATTTTTTAACCCCCGCAGGCATAAAAGTGAGCTTGGCCAGTCTGGGTTAAAGGTCGCTAGGCAGGACAACGTCATGCATCTTGCTGTGGTTGCTTGTGGAGCCCGACTGGAGGAGACCCTGACCATGGTTAAATCAGCGCTCCTCTTCAGCATCAAGAAGATCAAGTTTCACATCTTTGCCGAGGAGGAGCTGAGAGAACAGTTTGCGAAAGTGGTAAGAGTTCCCTTACAGATTCGCCAGATCAGGACATTTTATTCCACATAAGGTTCCTATTTAGCGACGTTTGCTTGACACTTGGTGTATCTCTGAAATGAATTCTCAAACAGTTATCAGAAAAACAGGCCCGAGTCATTTCTCTTGTTGAGTCGCACCTTTTAATTTGACTTTAACTTTTATCAGAACATCAGGCTCGAGGTTACCTTCCACTGTGATTCACTCAGAATTTTGTCTTATCAACCCACATGAGGTCCACTGAATTCACCTGTTCTCTGGGGGGGCTTGGTGGTTGTTGCTTTGTTTGTGTAGCTCCATTCTGCAAATGATTTATAATTGAACTGTTATTGTCGTTGTTTAATGACTCATACTGAATAGTATGAAGGTCTCAAGTCGTGATTATTATTGGACTATGGGTAAGGGCAGTAGTTCGAGCATTTGTGTCCATTATTTTGCACTATAGTGCCAAATGTTAGTGGACCCCTGAGCATCGCACTCGTATTTTGGTTGTTATAGTAACCTTCACTATTCTTAATCGGCTTTCCAGTTTATTTCGGAGTGTTACTGTGTTTATTTAGCCAGAAGGGCATTAATGAGTTCAGATACAGGTGTTGGTGAGAATTAGAGTTGCATTAGAGTAGATTTTCCTGCCGAATTTTTATTTCAGGGTGTGACCTGCCAATAAATATCTTTGTTAATTGAACTATTAAATAAAGCTATAATTGAGCGTGTGTATGTATGTGTGTGTGTGAGTGTGTGTGTACGTGTGTGTACGTGTGTGTACGTGTGTGTACGTGTGTGTACGTGTGTGCACGTGTGTGTACGTGTGTGCACATGTGTGTAC
>JBCNYG010000006.1:24184119-24201016 GCA_039654305.1 Porochilus rendahli | reverse complement strand
CTCTCTCTCTCTCCCTCTCTCTCTCTCTCTCTCTCTCTCTCTCTCTCTCTGTCTCCCTCTCTCTCTCGCTCTCTCATACTCTCTCTCCCTCTCTCTCTCTCTCTCTCTCTCTCTCTCTCTCTCCCTCCTTCTCCCTCTCTCTCAAACTGTTACTCTCCCCTTTTCTTTCTCTCTGTATCTCTGTCTTCCTTATTCTCACTCTCTCTCAATCTGTTACTCTCTTTCATTCTCTCTTTCATTTTCTCTCTCAGTCTTTCTCTCTTTCTCTCTCTCTCTCTCTCTCTCTCCCTCTCTCTTATCTCTTCAGGTTTCCCCTGCATTTCCATCCTTCCCGTTTCCCCTTTCTCTTTCTGTCCTCTATTCTTCCGACTCTCACGCCTTTTCATGTGATGTTGCTCGGGGTGCAGGTGAAGATGTTAAAGGTCAGGCGGCGTGACTCACGGGTACGGACAGGCGGAGGAGACGTGCGGCGGGACTGGCGTTCACTCCTCGGTGCTTGAGTTCACTCTGGAGGAGAGGGTCAGGGGTGAGACATGAATATTAAACACTATCATTTTTCTTCATTATCAATTCCTGCCTCAAAGGCACCACATCGATCAGAAGCACCAAACCACACACACACACACACACACACACACACACACACACACACGGGCAACTAAGACGGCACTGTGGGACGGAAACCCAGACTAAACCACCCGGAGAGAGCAGAGAGAAGATGATCGCTTCTCCTAATGAATTCCTGATGAACACACACACCAGCTGCAAAAATAACTAACCATTAGTGGAAAAGGCTGAAAGAAACAAAGCGTGTGTGTGTGTGTGCGTGTGTGTGAGTGCACTTTACCTTCCCTGAAGCTACACATCTCACTGTTTACACATTTGCCAAAACAACAAAGAGCTTTATAGTGGGTCTGGATTCCTTCCTCTAACACCTCTCCATCCCCAACAGCATGTGCACGCGCGTGTGTGTGTGTGTGTGTGTCTCTGTGTGTGCGCGTGTGTGTGTGTGTGTGTGTGTGTGTGTGTGTGTGTGTGTGTGTGTGTGTGTGTGTGTGTGTGTGTGATGTATTTTGTGGGTATCACCCACTCTCTTATTTGCCAAACTGCTTAACCCTATTAGAGTGACAGAGAACCTGGAGCCTATTACAGCCGACAGTGGGTGTGGGCTGGATACAGCCTGAACTGCTCACCAGTCCACCGCAGGGCCAAATCATACAAGCATTCACACTAGCTATTACACCTAGGGGCAATGTGGAACAGCCAGTTAGCCTGATGTGCATGTCTGTGGACTATAGGAGAAAACCAGAGAACCCGGATGAAACCCACACAAACATGGGGGGAACCATGCAAACTTCACACTGAAGTGCCTTTGCCAAGCCCAAGACTTGAACCCACGACCTTCTTGTAGTGAGGAGGATGTTGATTCATCACTTCTTATAAGGCAAGACAATGGCAAAAATAACAGTATACAGATATTAAACTAACAAGTCAGGTATAAACTAGTGAACTTCTGAATAAAATTTAATCAGGAGCATTTACACATCATACAAGCTTACATTCATGTACATCAGACAAACATGCACTCCTTATAGGAAGGAATGGTATACTCCTCCGTTCATGTATATGCAGATCATTTCCGTATCTACTGTCGCATACACGTAAATCATGTGTGAATTTTCGTATTTCAGTGTTGTCCCCAAGAGTGTGTATTTATTACTTGTTTTTTCCCATTGGACTATGTATGCAAGCTTTTATTAAGTTTGGGTTAAATTTCCCTTTTAGTAGAGATACTGGATTTTTGTTTCTCCAACAGTCCACCGACTGTTCCACTCCACCATTCCTGGCCACTCAAAAAAACTCAAAACTCTTTCCATTCCTTCCCTCTACCACTCTTTCTACATTTCCCATCTTTTGCTTTCTTTCTCTCTATCTTAGTCAATAGATTCATTTTTCTTTCTGTCTTTCTCTCTAGATGGTGAGACAAAGCTGGCTCTGTCCCGTTTGCCCTTCAGTTTTGATTCGCTTCACCGTTAGCAGAAATATCACATAACCTTTGACCATCAGGACAAAGAGCTCTTCATGGCTTAGCTTGTTTTTGCTTGGGAAAAAAAGACTGACGTTTGTTTGCTCGCTCTCTCTCTCTCTCTCTCTCTCTCTCTCTAAATAACCTGGTCATGGTTCTGTGATGTAGGACACTGTCTGCATTTCCAAATGGTGACTGAATTGTACTTTGTGCTTTTATCGTTTCTAGAGAAATGATAAACACAGGTCATTACTGATTTCTGCCGAAATTCATCCGAAGGCTGATTCTGAAAGCTGAATGTATGTGAAACACAACAAGTCCACATTAAACAAAACACACAGTACAGTATGTTTTATTCAGATTCAAATTCAATGGTGTTTCTGTCTGGAGTTTGTATGCCCTGTGCTTGCATGGGTTTCCTCCAGGAACTTTGGTTTCCTCTTACAGGGTAAAGACATGTACATTAGCATAATTGACTGTTTTAAATTACCCCTAGGTGTGAGTGTGAGAGTAAATGGTTGTGAGAGAGCTGCGGAGCTGTACCAAGCCTAACCCCAAGGTCGGCTGAGTTGGGCGCCATCCCTTCCATGAAGAAGGATTAAGAGCAATTCAACACAACCTGCCTTGACATCATACAACACGTTAAGCGGGATCCTTAGTAAGATCACTGTGATCATCCTTCTTTTCCAGATGTTTTTCCATCCGCCTTTGGATGGATCAACTCACAGCCTCCCGATCTGTAATTATGTGGTGAAAACTCTGTTAGGTCGATTTCTATTCCGTCCTCCGTCTGCGCCGCGTAAAAGAGTCAAGAGAGGTTAATTCAGCTCGGATATGGTTTGTTCATTCAGTATATTAAATAAAACAGGCTGGAGCGCATCTCAGCCGACTCTGGGCAGTCACTTAGCCCAATGTGCATGTCTTTGAACTGTAAGAGGGATCTGGAATACCAGGAGAAAAGCCACATAAGCACGGGGAGGACATGCAAACCTTACATAGAAACTGATGATCATTTCCCTATAACAGGATCCCAGGTGTGTGTGTGTGTGTATGTGTGTGTTATCTGACTGATTTCATAAGATTTGACTGTAAAATGTATGCAGATTTGACTTCCCCCTAACTGTATGATGAAGCCAAGTGGTTCTTATTTGACCTCCTGCTCCAGGCACTTCACCTTTCTACCTTTCTATCTGCATTTGTTCTCTCTCTCGCCCCCCCTCCTCCTCACCCACTCCTCCACTACACCCAGACCTGAGAGGGGGTGGGAATATCAACCAGGGTTGCCAGATTTTGCTAGAACAATCCTAATATAAACATTCCTTTGGTCATTCCTGTATAATCACCTTATTAATTAATATACATATGTGTTCATCACCTGAATGGTACATTAAGGACCTGTTACAGTCCAAAGTTCAGGCTATATGAATACTGGACCAGTATCCAATCCAGAGATTTAGCATCTTTTGAGCATAGGTAGTTTTGGTCAGTGGAGTGTGGTCTGTTTGAATAAACATTAAGACTTATAGTATATCACTGATAAATACATATTCATTCATTTATAATCATTAAAAAAATCTGTTGAGTTTTTTTCCGAATTCTCATAATAAGTTGTTTATATCTACATGGGGAGCGGGTCCTCTTTCATGGAGGAAGCCATCTTGCACCATCATGTTTCTACAGTAGCCCAGAACCACACTTGCTCTGAAGGGGAGGGGTCAGGAATAGAATTTCAGGTGGTGGCTATCTGGAGCATAATCACTAGATACCGGTAAATCTTACATACTGTACCTTTTTATTTTAATTTTGTCTTTGAATAATTTGCAGTTATATTGGGATCACTCTCCTGCAGTCCATCAATCTAATGACATATAAACAGGCAGACAGACAGACAGATAGATTGTGCATCGCACTATCACCTCACATCAACAAGATTTGGTGTTCAAGTCTTGCTAAAGTCAAAGATCTTTCTGTTTGGGGTTCCTCCGTGTGGTCCCCCCATGCATACCTGGGTTTCCTCTGGGTACTCTGGCTTCCTCCAACAATCCAAAGACATTCATATTAAGTAAACAGGCTACTCTAAATTGGCCATAGGTGTGAATATGAGCGTAAACGGTTGCTTGTGTCAGTGTTAGTCCTGTGAGGAACGAGTAACTGCTTGGCTCTATCTTCTCCCGTGACTCTGATGGATAATTGGTACAGGTGATGGATGGACATATAGAGATTGGTGATGCATTAGATAAATAATTTAACAGTGCAAAATGATCGTACAATAACAATAAATGACAGGATGCACAATAAATATTAAAGGAATAACAAGTAACTGTGCAATACATAACCATACTTTGAATTACACTGGGGCTTGATGATGCATTGGATAAATAATGCAACAGTGCAATATAATGTGCGTGAGAGTAAATAAAGTGTCCTCAGGTACATAGTAAGTAGTCATACAGAGCCATATAGAGCAAAAACGACCTGAGCTGTAGAGTCCTCAAGTTCCTCCTCACCATAGTTGGGAAGAGTTAAAGAGTCTAATATGTCCAGGGACAAAGAATCTCCTAAAGCTCCCTATTGAGCAGCTCTGTGAGAGCAGCCTCCTCAGCTTCATTATGGTGCTGCGCAGTGTGTGACTGGGTGTTATTGTCCATGATAGAGAGCAGTTTGTACAGGATCCTTCACATTGTCAACATCACAAGAGAGTCCATCTCCATGCCAACCACAGAGCTAGCTCGCCAGACCTCCGTGTGTCTAGCCGCATCTTTCTTCTCAGTTTTAAATTTACAGCACTTACCATTTCTCACACTTCAACAAGGAGGTCTACGTTTTCTTACCATGTACTGCTTATCAACAGAAACTGTTCAGAAACCAGAATATCATCAGCATCTTCATTTTCTAAGCCACTTGATCCTTTTTAAGGTCATGGGGAGGCTGGCGCCTATCTCAGCCGACCCCGGCCGAAGGAGGGGTATACCCTGAACAGCTTGCCAGACCATCGACGGGAAAAACCATTCACACTAACAAAATATACTAAGCTGCCAAACCACAAAACGGGTTAGGTTCACCAATCTGGCAACCTGGGTTTGAATCTACTCCGCCATGCTGAGACGCTTTCACTAACTTGTCACGCTTATTCAAGCCACAGTGAGCCGTTTTAAATCGCCGGTGTACAGCAGGAAACCGTTTAAATTACCAGGTTAGTGTGTTTATTTAAGGAGTATTTCAACCCTGTGTTTGATTTATAACCTTTGCTGTTTTTTCTTGAGAAATAACTTGAGGAATGACTGCGCGAGAGCTGGTGTTAGTTGGACTTCGAGCTTGCGTGCACTTGTTACTGAGGCACTCACGCGCAGCGTTCTTTTAAATCTTTAATTAAATGGTGATTTATTGATTTATTTATTTTGAGGTGTGTTTTAAAATAGACGTCAGATAAAATGTTATGGATGCGATAACGACCAGTTTTATATAGTGGTATAGTATATTTACCGTGTTTTTTAAACGTAAGCGGCGCGTGCGTGTGTATCTTGAGGTGATTTCTCTCCTGAGGTAATTTCGGTTGTCATAACAACAGATTCACGTTTAAACTGGCTAGTCGTTTTTTAGGTATTTAATTCAGTTTAATTTTTTTTAAATGTTCGTTTTTTGCCCCAGGTCTTACAGAAAAGAGCTGAATGTCAGGCTTTCTGTGTTTTAAAGGTCATTCGGGATGTATTGGGAATGAATTAGCCTCCAGAGTCTTTTTAAACAACAGCAGGCTCTGTGTCAGGAGTGTGCACTGTATCGGCCAAAGGATTCAAGGTGTGTGTCTTTAAGGGATTTAACTCTGGATCATTGCTTGAACTGAAAGCAATGAAAACACTCCCTGTGAGGAAAATCAGACTTGTCTAAATCGAGGAGAAAAGTTCACCTGGAGGCACCAAGAGCCGACATTGGGTAGTATAAGAGGAATAAAACACTCTTGAGGGAAATGTATTATGGGAAACTAATCACTTATGCATCAGACTTATGTCCTGGATGTAAGCTTGAAAGCATGAACATGATTGACATTAAAGGGGCAGTGTCATGGTTATTGAAAGAAAGCTGCCTAAATAACATTAAGGGTGATTTTAAACAAAACGGAGCAATTTACATAAGTACCAGTTTGGATAAAGAAAACAAACAGAAAACAATTTGGTTCATACAACTAGTTTACTATGAATTTGCAGCCATATTTCAATCTTTGAAAACTCTTCAATCCCACAAGGTTGCAAAAAAGTTCACGTTGCAGTCCATTTCCGTTCGCTTCATGTTAGGGTACAAAATGATGAATTCCTTTTGACTAGTAAGGTGGAAAGTTGTTTAACTAATATAGGCCAGTATTGTGGACATTCATTTAATATTTACACAACGTTTTGGCAACTGAATTTGGGTAAAAAAAACATGACATAATATAATAATAGTAATAATAACCAATAATAATAACACACCCATCCAGCTTCTTCACACAATATATATATCTGGTTATCTTGACAAGTTACTGCAAAACAGAGGAAACTTATTTATCCCTCTTCCCGTCATGTAAGTGTGACGGACTGGCGCAAGCTCCAGAAATGTTAGGAGAAATCCAGGTCAGGCAAAGAAGTTGGTCTAGCAATTTATTACAGATGAGCCAATAAATGTAACAATTAACAATAAGTCTGACAAAACTTAGTGGGAGGCGACATAGTCGTCAGCCCGTTGTTTCTGAGAGTGTTGGATCTTGCAATAATGTTTCCACTGAGTTTGTGGTTGTCCAGGTTTTAGCGTAGTCCGTAGTCACCAACGTAGTTCGTTCAACAAGGACAAGAGAGTGGTCTTCGCACTTATATAGTCCTCTGTGGCATTATCACTACATCACAATTGGTGAGATATGTCATAGTAGACCTCTGCGTGACATCATTACTAAATCACACTTGGTAGGTTGGTCATAGTAGATATAGAGCACAGTTGCATTGGATGTGCCTGTTACGTCACATCAGATAGAAAAGTTATGCCAGAACATTGAATGCGTCAGACGTTCTCAAGTTTCAGTCTGGAATTTTTCACGGACCAGAAACAACAAAGTTTGTTTAAGTTTATGAGCTTAAAAACACCTTTAAAGTAACAAAAATTCTGGACCACCTTTTAGCTTATTACATATGTACAGTATTTTGATTTTTGACTTTCCTGAATAGGCTTGACAGTTAAATTCAGCAAATCTAAGCCAAATGCAAACTAAATCAAGTAGCCGTGTAGCTTAGGGCAGTGATTTTGAACCATTGTGCCATCAGAATGATCATCAGGTGTACCGGGGGAAATTATCTAATTACTATTGGCCATTGTTGAGTGTCTGTGCTGTAGTGACTGGCAGAGTAATGTAATACTCTTCCACATCAGAGAGTGGCAGTAGGTAGCTTAATTGCCTTAATTGTTTTTAGAGACAAGCAAATTAGTGATGTATGGAGCCCCTAAAGGGACATTGGGGGGGGATAAAAAAGAAGGTTTCTAGTGAACACGAGAAACTTTCGCGCGCACAAAAGTAACTATCGCGTGCGCACCAGTTACCTGAGGTTTCTCGTGCGCTCGAGAAACTTTTCGTGTGATTTTTATCCCCCTGGGGCTCTGCAGTGACACATGTAGGTTTTTAAAAAGAAAAAAATACAAACTTTGAACTGGGTCCTGGATAAAATTCTGACCCAGATGAGGTCCCTAATATGAGTTGGTGGTCAAAAGAAAGCAATACAGTGAGGCGATACAGTGAAAGCTATCTTTTGTTCGGCTTTACTTTCACCATGGATGTGATGACACCGACTCCGTTCTGCTTGGGGTTTGGCAAGAAGTCCCAACAGTGCCACGGTGCCGAGCAAGCTTAAACGCCATCTCCAAACAAAGCACCCATTACTTCAAAACAAGCCGATGGACTATTTTGTTCTCCTGCGTGAAAACACGAGACACCTTTATAGAAACCACAAAGATAAATGAGAGAACCCTCAAACCGACATAGGTTCTGAACTTAAATCTAAATCAAAACAGTCCCACACTGTGGCAGAGACGTTAATACTACCTGCCTGCAAAGCCACTGTACATGAGGTGCTTGTTGAGGAGGAGCTTCGTGTGTGTTCATCTAAACAGGGCCAGGTTTCACACTGGGTGAGTTTAATCTATATTGTGATTACACAAACTGTATTAAGCTACAGAGTGTCATTTTGTAACATTTTTGTTTTGTGATGTGCCGCAAGATTTGTTCAATGTAAAAAATGTGCTGTGGCTCAAAAAAGGTTGAAAAACACTGCATTGAGGATTAAGGCTCTGTGTAAAAACTAGATGTTAAGAGCTACAGAAACTAAATTTAGGGTCAGATATGTGTGCTAGTTTTTGTAAATGCATCAAAATGTTATTATAAGTACACTTAAGGAAAAAAAAAACATTTAGGAGCTTAGTAAATACCACAATAATGAAAGCTCGACTAACTTAATAAAATCCCTGAACATTTTAAGTGATTGCTAGACACACTAATATACAGTAAATCCCCCCAAAATCCAGCAGTTATATTTCAAGTATATTTCATCAAAAAAGACATTCAGTTTAATGAACATATTATATTTTGAAGTTATCTGTAATGTATTTAGTAAATTTCTTTCAAAAGATTTGAGAGAAAGTGTACTAACTTACATTTTCTATTTACAGTTACTGAATTTTTAAGGTGTTTTGTTTTGGGGTGCACGGTGGTGTAGTGGTTAGCACGTTTGCCTCACAGCAGTCCTGTGTTCGAGTCCATGTCCCCTGCCTCCTTTGGGATATATTGTTAGCTCAAATCAAATCAAATCAAATTTTATTTGTCACAGACAAATTATACACAGTACAATATGTAGTGCTATGATCCAGGACATGGGACGATTCCTAAGGACCTTCTGCAGCCGTCACCACAGCAGCTGGAACCAGTTCCTCCCATGGGTCGAATATGCACAAAACTCCCTGCGGCAACCATCCATCTGGCTGACCCAGTTTCAGTGCGTACTCGGCCAACAACCACCACTCTTTCCTTGGAACAGTGAGCCTACATATGTCCCAGCCGTAGACCAATGGTTCTGGAAGAGCGAAAGGGTCTGGAGCGAGGCCCGTCCTCACCTCCAGCACACCGTCCAACGGGGGACTTCAGCAGCTGATGCAAGACGTTCAGAACTGCCCCACTACCAGATTGGGGACAAAGTGTGGCTCTAAACACAGATCATCCGACTTCAGAGTGCGAACAAAAAGCTAAGTCTTCATTTTATCAGTCTCTTTGAAATAATAGCACAAATCAATCCTGTCACATATAAATTGAAACTCCCTCCCACCTATAAGATTCACCCAGTATTCCATGTCTCCCTTTTAAACCATATCATTCACCCTTGACTTCTCCATCCACAGAGTTGGGCGAGGCTACAGAGTCCCCTCCTCTTCTGGCAGCATACTGTCATACTGTCCGGGGTATCCTGAACTCCTGCCGGCGCCTAGGAAGATCGAATATCTGGTCAACTGGGAAGGAACACGAACATGGGGGGTGGGGGTGGGGGTACTGTCACGTCTGTAGCCGACTCTCTCCACGACTCTCATCTACCACAAGCGCACTCCCCCGTATTCTAATTATCATCACCTGCACCTCATTTCCGGGACACATCACCTCCTCCATAAATGCCCCTGCTAGATGCACTTCAGTGTCTAGCCTTGTTGGATATATACGTGTTATCACCGCTACTCCTTATAGTGCTTTGGACTCACCTCTACTTCTACGCTCTCGCTCTCTCCTCGTCGAGATCACGTCCCTCTTCTCCCGGACCCTTATCCCCGTCTTCGTTTGTGTTTGTCCGTTTGTGTTCGCTCCTCGTGGCAGGTTTCATTTTCTAGTTTATCCTTGTTTGTTGGTTTTGTCTTCGCCCCTCGTGGCAGGTTTCTGTTAACTTCCCATCAGTTTGTGGTCTGTGTTTTGTGCCTCTCCGAGCCATAGTTTCTGGTTTATAATAAACCTAATTAAGATTTTCCTTCTGGTCTCTGGGTCGTATCATAACATAAGTGCTTCAAATTCAATTTTGCTCTAAAATTCTGCAAGATGGTTTTCTGATCCAGAACATTTTGGTTCTGGGGAGTAATGAAACATCATTGAAAGGCTCTGTGGGCTGAGATCATGGCATGTTGGTGACTGAGAACAGATGTGGTTGGGCTACAAACAGACCTTAGTGCCACCTCTCTTGCCTCACATCACACATCTGTATCATGTGCACAAATAATAATTTGATTATATTTTACCCTTTTTAAAATTTACTTTTAAAAATGGGGGAGTTTTTTTGTGTCGCTCTGTATTTCACCAAACTGTTGGATAAAATGTATCAAGATATGTATCATATATCCACTCTCCGATATAAACTAATGTTTTAGTTCTTATGAGTTGCCTCCATGCTTACATATACACACTCATTCACACATGAGGCAATTTAGTGTTTTAGTTCTTATGAGTTCATTCATTTCTTAATCTTATAAACCACTTAATCTTTGTTGGCACTGGGTTACACTGTCACTGATGTGTTTTTGGGAAGAGAAAGGAGAGTGGAGAACCATATGGAGGAGAAAATGGATACAGACTGCTCATCATGTCATCAATCAGTGCTCCAATCTCCACCCTCCAAACAATATAGACCTCTTCCTCTCTAACCCTACCACCATAACCTGGCTACAACTAGCTTAGCTTGATGTCTCATATGAAAGAAGAGATGGAGCTAGATAACTCACAATGTTTAATACAAATAAAATAAATATGAAATGCTTACCAATGTACCTATATTGTCCATCACTTAAAATATCTCACCGCAATATCGTGTGTTTCATGTGTTTAAAGTAAATGCAGCACCAGCAAAATGGCCACAAAAAAATTTTTTTTATGGAAAATTCAAGCAGACTTTGATTTATTAGAGCAAAGTCAGTGGTTCGCAATGTTGATGATCTCAGTTCGAACCTAACAGCCGACTGGTGACTGGGCAGTTTGACAACCAAACGTACAAGTTCCTATTATAGTGTGTATAGAGTAATAGTCCATTCATTCATCATATATCACACCCTACTTTTTAAATACATGAAAATCAGTTTGTACCTTATTGTATATTTTTGTAACTTATTCACATCCACAACAAACTAGTTCTCATAAAGCAGTAACAAGGTTTCACCGAGGGACGCTTTCTAAAAAAAAAAACACTTGTTAGGAAAGCAATTCTTAAGCTTTTTGGACCAATACTGTTTTTCAGTAACTGCATTTTTGGCATCTGAGCACAAAACAGCATTAAATAAAGCCAGCCTATTTAAAACTTTAGTTAATGCTGTAAGAATACAGATGGCCTTTGAGAGAATCTTTGCCCCAGTTAGGAGAGTAGAGGGTTCAGATGGTTTGGTGGAGTGAGTTAGGGGTTAAGAGGCTGTGGTGGTGGAAGAAGAATTTACTTAGCAGTGGTTAATGGGTCTAGCAGTTTTCTTGGAGGCATCATCTCAATCACTGTTGGCTCTCTGAATGATGCTACAGCAAAGGTATTGACAGAGAGACCAAAATCATATCCTTCAGGAGCCTGTCTGTCTCAAGCTACAAATATTCCTTCCTTATTAAGTCAGCAGTCACACCACTGAAGCAAACAGACAAGCCAAGTTCAAAGAGTGCGTTATGGTCACTGCCTGAAAGTCCAGACTGGGAGAGCAGCTATACAATGTATAAAAGATTTCGAACCTGGCTTATATCTGATGACCTCAGAGAGATGAAGATGTACTGAAACAGGTCAGAGGAAATAATGATAATCTTTTTCACAGATAAAACCTATACAAAATTCATCAATACACTCTCCTTTCACTCTCTAACTGGACTTTTAACAAAATAAACACTGATTGACCTGAGGAATTTTCCCTCTTCTGGAGATATCATGTTGCATAATCCATTATACCACAGACCATGAAATTACTGCTAATATTCCACCCGTAAGGCAGTCCAATATGAATAAATGTGAAAATCAGGAAGAAAAAAAAAAGAAACCAAGAAAGAGACATCCAGGCACCAAATAATTGAATGTTAAGACTCAAATGAATATGCAAGACCTGTCAGCTTGGTTCAAGGAGAAAAAGGTCCAAATGACAAAATAAAACCACATCTGGTCAAAAGATGTCATTTTATTTACAGAGGTTGTGAATAGAAACTCTGATGCTAGTCTGACCTGAACTCTCCCCTATTCTTACCCAATTTAAATAAAAGCTTTAAATAGATAGCAAGGTTTAGCCATAAAAGTCATGGCTAGACTTTGCAATGCAAACATATGTGATGTGTTTCTATGGGAAGGGGCAAATAAAAGAGAAAATTACAAGAACAGGACATCTTGTAAAACAGTTAGCCTAGGTATCAACTGGAACACTCCAATGATGGATAGAATAAAGGACAAAGGTCAAAGGTCCTTTGTGTAACCAGGAAAGTTTAACACCAGGTTATTTCTCTACATGACTATACAGTTGCACTCCATGTATTTGCTCTTCCACAAGGTAACCACAAGGGGGTAGTAGAGAGGCATTTTATGCTCTGCTTCAGCGCGCAAAAGATGCTGGGTGTGGTCATCTTACCTTGATACTCTTCGTGTTCCCCTCCCACCAGCTGCATGTTTGGTCCGTGTGGACGCCGAAGAGAGAAATACTACAACAGAACTAAATCACTAAAAACTAAATCATAAGTTAGAAATCTGGCAGATAAAGTGAACACTGACGTATAAGAGACGAGTGGGGAGTTGGGACTTCAAATCGGTCATTTATTGTGAAAGAGTGCGGTAGTACATTCTTTTTTTTCTTCTTTTTTTCTTTCTAACCCACTGTTCATTCATATGCAGATTACGTCTGGATTTACCGTCACATACATATTCATTCATTCATTTTCTGAACCGCTTATTCCTAATTAGAGTTGCGGGGACGCTTGCGCCCATCTCAGCCAAGCGAGGCAGAGTACACCCTGGACAGCTCGCCAGGCCATCGCAGGGCAGAAACATGCTGACGGCTATGCAGCTACTCTTGACAAAAAATGAGCATTGGTTCTTTTACATTCCTCCCACCATAGACAGTGAGAGACATGGCTGGCATTTGATAACACAGTTTGTGTATATATATATATATAAACCTAAATTCTGTAATGTAAATCTGAAAGCTTACTTCAGATGGCGTAAATAAACAACAATCCGGGTCATGACCCCAAAGATGTAACCCTCTTCATTAGCATAGAAGTTGTGTTCCCTGTGTTGCGTTTGCTTTGAAGCGAATGAGGAGGACACTGATTGTTGTGTTCAAAACCGAGTAGCTTTTCTTTATTAGGCTTTCTCTACAGTCTTCCCTCAGCCACTCTCACACAGCACCACAGCTGTGTGGTACCAAGAACTGACAGACCCAAATGCAGGACAGACACGATAAGATCAGGTGCAAATTAGAATCCTTTTTTAGGAACTAGGCAAACGTGTAACATGAATAGTCTAGAAACGGTCGGCTGGATTGTGGTGCGTACACTGAGAATACGTACTCTGTCTTTAAGGGCACAAGGCCTCTCTTAAATGGCAGAAACATGCTGACTATGCATGTTGCATGCAGCTATGCAGCTACTCTTGACAAAGGTCTTTCTTAAACAGCACAAGATGATCTGGTTTATCCTCCGACGGGAATGAAGAACAGGTGAGATAATCAGGGCGGAGCCTGTAATCAGAGAAACACACACGGGAGAAGGGAGAGCAGATCAAAACAGACAGACATGACCTAAACACTACAGCAGGACATCACACAAGGTGTGCATAATTATTAGACAGATTCTTCTCCTATCTTCGCCAAAAAAAGAGATTTTTTTTTTTTTTTTAACCTGTCCTGTCCAGCATCATAGCAAGAAGAATGGCAGTCTGGTTGCAGTGTTGTGCCTAACAGATTTGCTTTTCCAAGGGGAGGCTTTATAGGTAAAAAGCTCCTCTTGATAATCTGATTTATTTATTTATTTACTGCTGATTTGTGTTATGGAATCCATGACAGGACATGACCTGACAGGAGGGGACAGACAAAGAAAGAAGACAGGTAACAGAAGCAAAAGTAAAAGTAAAAAGAAGAAAAAGGAGACAAAAGCACCAGTGATATTAAGCAACGACCCTTAAAAACTGCTATACATGTACATAAACACAACGTTACATTTCCTGCGGCTTTTACAGAAAAATAGAGCCAACACTAATCAAGAATTTAAATAATAATCAGAACAAAGAGACATCTCACACACATATCATAACATCTATCAAAGAAAGAAATAATAATAATAATACTAATAATAAATAAATACACAGTCACAGACACAACAGTAAGAAAGAGATAAAAAACCCAAAAAATTATATGTACATATACACAACTATTTTAACTATTTCAATAGATCAGCATCAAGAGACAGCAGACAGGTTGGTTTGAAAAGAAGTCTCAATGAAACCCCAAATTTCACCAACTATTGCTGTGAAAGTGCACATGTCTACAATCAGGAAGTGACTGGAAAAAATTGACCTGCATGCGAGGCATGCTGGGATAAAAAGCCTTTTCTGTCAAGAAATTATGCTAGAAGAAAACGAACTTGTTTTATAGAACTGATTTGCAGATTTAGGGCCACTTGAACATCAGACCCAAATAAGTATGTGTCTTTGCAGAGCTTCACTTTTCACCACATACATTGAGACTAAATGCTATGTTGAGCGAGTGTGTGTGTGTATGTGTGTGTGGTGTGTGTGTGTGTGTGTGTGTGTGTTAGGTGATTAGGTAAGTGTTGACAAGATTCGGTCCATGTTCTCATCCCAGCATGCCAATTTGTCATTTTTGGCGTCCGGACTCTGAGCAGCAGCAAATAACTGGTAAAGTCAGAGTTTGTGACCCAATTCCAACTAATCTATCATATTGTCAGTGATATATTATGTTATAGTTCGGTAAATTAGCAGTTAGCTGCAGTAATACTTTACTAGAAACAACGGTACACCTGCTCATTCATGCAATTTTCCCATCAGCCAATCATGGGGTAGCAGCACAGTGCACAAAGCCATGCAGATAGAGGCGCCGGGATTCAGTTCTTGTTCACTTCAAACTTCAGGATGGAGAAAATGCGATCCTGAAAATGGCAGGTGACAGTGTTGTAATGGTGAGCACATTTTCCTCACAGCAAGAAGGTGTAGTCTGCATGGGGTTTGCATGTTTTTCCTCTGATTGCATGGGTTTCCTCCTGTGTCCGCGCACAGCCCAGAGATATCCATGTTCGGCTAATTGACCGTTATAAATTGCCCCTATGTGTGAAGTATGAATGATTTTGTGTGTGTGTGTGTGTGTGTTGGTCCTGTGATAGACTGGTGAGCTGTTCAGGGTGTACCCTGTCTTGGCTGAGATAGACTACAGCCTCCTTAAAACTTACACTCTACTTACAATTATCATTGTTATACAACTGATAAATTGAGGGCTAAGGGCCTCACTCAAGGGCCCAATAGTGGCAACTTAGTAGTACGGGGTCCTGAACCCTTGATCTTCTGATCACTAACCCAGAGCCTAAACCACTGAGCCACCACTGCCACTCACTAATAGGATTAAGCAGTTAGATGAATGGATGGTTCTTACCCACAGTGCACCAGTCTACCCCCCGAACCACAAGCCCCCACCCCAGCGTGCGCACACAGACAAAACACACACACACACACACACACACACACACACAGTGCCAAAGAGAAAGAGAAAGAAAGTGAGAGAGAGAAATAAATTATACTTTTAAGATAAAAAAAGACAGATAGTAAATAGTCTGGCTTTATCAGACAGGTCATTGTTCCTGCATGTTCACAAAGCCTTATTGTACTTATTCTACATGGTAATCAGACACAGACTGAAACCAGGCTGTCAATCAAACCATGTTGTTTTCAGCCCAGTATTAAACCCATTTTCTTCCCATTGTATCCGAATGCGGCTTGGCTTTTTCAAAACTTTTCACAAATTGCAATTGAGAAACCTTTGCTCTGACAAGTTCCTTTTAAAACTTTTAACCGTGATTGGATGTTTTATTTCCTTTAGGACAGTTTTATCTCTGTTATTTGTACCTTGTATATACAGTATGCTAGGAAAATGAATTTCAAGACATAATGAATTTAATTTGGGGTTACAGCCCTATATTCCAATAGCCCATTGGTCTTACAGCAGCAACGTTAGCCCTTACCAAAACAATCAACTGAGTAGGTTGCCCAACTGATTTAAGCATGGTGCACATCTTATATGAGCAGAGCTGTTGGACCAGAACATAGAGAACACTTCTTTTTTTACTTCTAGCTACAAAAGGTATAAAGGAATCACCAGACTTAGAGGATATTCAGCTATTTTTATTTGTATTTTTTTATCCTCATAGCATATCACTTGATATCAATGGAGACCAGGTTTGTACCTCTTTGCAATTAAATTCTCCAAATAACACTCTGAGTTCATTGCTAATAAAAGAACACCTAGAGAGCTCCTAGGTTGTAGCCACACTGCTTAATATTTTTTGAGTTACTGTATATAGAAGTTATAGATAGCTTTTGTTGGAGTTTCATTATCTGGGACTCCTTAGCTGCGTTCTCTCACCGGCAGCTATTTAAAAAAATAAAACTCTTATGGTTTAATACACAATGGAGAAAAAATAAATCACTTCCAGCTTCCTAAAGCAAAAGAGCACATTTGTTTAATTCGTTTCAATCCACTACACAGGCAAGAGAGAATTTTGTCTCCTAACTACCAAGCTGCCATGCTTAGAGAGAGAGAAAGAGAGGGAGAGAGAGAGAGAGAGAGAAAGAGAGGGAGAGAGAGAGAGAGAGAGAGAGAGAG
>JBCNYG010000006.1:24143198-24154648 GCA_039654305.1 Porochilus rendahli | reverse complement strand
TCAGGTTTCTCAGCAGGTTTTTTACTAATGAGAGCAAACATGTTTATAATAGGAAGCGGAGACAAGGGTGAGACAAGGTTGCTACTGAGTTGTCACCCATTCATCCTGCTGCAAGGGATCTGATGCCAGAGCTGGGGGGTCACTTTATCTGACCAAACTGAAGCCCCCTTATTTAAAAAAAGAGGCTCATACATCACTGCTCAGACTTGAACAAATTAAAAAGCACACAAACTAACCCAGGTAGGCAGAAAAACTTGAAAAATTAACACTAACATGAACTCATTATACAAATAATTAAACTAACATACAAATGATTTGAATGAAGATGGAAATTAGTGAATAAAAGGCTGATAAAAGATAACTCAGTGTTAGCTTTCCTTTTCTTGCTCCAGACCAGAGTTGGGAAATGCAGGAAATATATATTTATTTCTTTCAGGTAGGATAGTTCAATTCCCAGTATAACTATGCTGCCACTGTTAGGCCCTTGAGCAAGGTTCTCAACCTTCACTTGCTCAGTTACATAAAAATGATAAATGTAAGTTACTCTGGATAAAGGCGTCTACCATATGCCAAAAATGTAAATTTACATAATGGTTTACATTAAAACACACTAACAAAACTTAGTGATTTTGAATCTTGCAAAAGCATAACTATAGGCTTCCTATCTCTTACCCCCACACACTGGGTGTCTGGAGGAAGGCATAATTGCTAAAGGCTTTCGGGTTTGATTAGTTAGTGTGCAGCTTGTTAATGCATGCCCAATTAAAAAAGTGTAATGAGATGAGACACAGGGCTGGCTAAATAATTGAACTGAGCTGTTTTATTCACAAAAAAAATATATATACACCATGCAATATCGGTCAATATTCTTAAAGCCATGGTGTGCCAGGAATTAGAGAACTAGGAGCTAGTAAGGAGGCAAATATCAGTTTAAGTTGTTTTTTCTTTTACACTTACTCTCATTATTTTTAAACTCCTTACCAACCTCCATGATTCAGTAGTATTTTTCAGTATTAAACTTTTCCTGTTCATCTAGTTTTATTTAAATTACCCACACTTGCTCTTTGTGTACTGTTGGCACATGGCATTAAAGTTTGGAGCACACATATTATATAATTCTACTTACTTTAATTTGAGGCAGAATTAGTGATAATGCAGTATAATCAAGTTTGTTTTTATGTCAGTAGAGGCACAAAAAATCCTTTTACCTTAATAAACAGAACATACACTGGCTTACAACGTTGGTGTTTTTATGCCTTTTGTTTTTAACACTGTGATGACACCGTTTTGGTTATTTTGTTCATCTGAGAGACAGAAAAAGTTAACACCTTTTTAATCTTAATACTAATTCCTAGCTTAGTGGAGGAAAAATTCAGGGGTGTCCGGTGGCATTGGGGCATTGTGTGTTCTGGACCCACAAACTAATTATTAATCATTAAATGATCATTGTCTTAAAATTCCGTATAGCAAGGGAGCCTTGGATCAGCCAAAACAGCTCCTCTAACAGACACAGAAAACAATCCCATATATGGTATATGACCTTAACAGAAAAGGTAAACAAGGGACAGGTGGTCATCTGAAACATTGCTAGACTCAGCAGTTGCATGATTATAGACAGAATAACAGAATAACAGCGCTGCACAAGGACACGAGGACTATCACCTATGTCAAGAACATCTAGATTAACATGATTAACAGATGCTGTGTTGCATGTAAAAAAATAACATAACAACAAGTACATTCACTCAAGACACAAAAACAGCCTTTAATCAATCTAGATCATAAGACACAAGAACACAAGTTCATTCACTAAATACTCATTACTAATGTTAAGCTAAATAAGATGCCTTTTAAACCCGTATTAATATATTTTTTCCTTTCACCCCTCCACCTTTGAATACCCCAAAAACATGGGTATTCACTACTTATTGGGTCAGGGAGAATATTCCAGTAACCATATGCAATACAGATAGAGGCGTATAGCTCCTTCTTAAGGTGAACCAGGATTGGGCGAAAAACTCTCATGTGCCAATTGTGTAAAATTCCCAATCTGCCTGCATGTTTTGTGCAACAGTGTAGATTAGCCAGGGTCATCAGACACATATACATATGTACATATAGACACACAAACGTAGAAGAAAGAAAATAAAAGCATAAATATTAGGCAGAGAACAATCAAATCAAAAGCACAACAGGTGAAGGTACTCTTTCGAAGCAGGTGTGCAGGATGCTGATGTCAGTCATGCTGAAGGCTTGAGCAGGTAACCCGTCCCCAAGCATTAGAATGCCACTCAGGATGGGGATAGCCATACTGGTCACTGGTTATGTTCTTTGTCCCGTTAGTGTTCTTGAAGTCGCTGGCGGCCTGTGCCCTGTAGCTTACGCGCGCAGGTCTTGCACCAGGGAGGATGTCCAATTACTTTGCAGAAGAGGGTCCGTGAAGGGTCTAGACAATGGCGTTCCTATTAAAGGTCTAAAGAGTGCCTGTAGGGAACTTATGAAAATGAACAGTCACTTAAGTCCACTTGAAAAACAAGAAAACATACTAATAGACAAAATATTTATAATAAAATATATTAATAAATAATAAATAAATAATAAAACGTGATGAAGATAGGGTGCCCTTAGGGTATTTCTTCAGTCTAGTTGCATGGATCCTCTGTGGAAAAGGTCTAGTTAAGACAGCAGTACGTGTGATCGTAACTATCTCTGCTGGACTGCCAGTACGCAGTGTCAGAAGGTGTAGCAGACCCTTGAATGGAATGCAGGTAAAGATCTGGGATGAGAGCACTAACCATATAGAAAACATCAGATGGCAAAGGCTGGCTTTGCGAAGGGAAGCAAACTTGATGCTTACCCGCAGCAGAGCAGAAAACCCTCAACTGCCAAATACGCCCGAAATCATGAGCAACGCCAAAGGCATAGCTTGAATCAGTGTAAACTGATTCATCCTTTCCCTTTGATAAAACACAAGCCCGTGTTAGTGCAAATAATGCAGCAGCCTGGGATAAAGAGAAAGGCAGGCTGAAACATTCAACAACAGTGTCTGGAAGCACACACAAAGAGTACCCACAAAGGAAAGTGTCATCACAGGGCTTGGAACAAGAACCGTCCACGAACAGAACATCACCTCCTCTCAGTGGACTGGAGGCCAGGTCAGGGCAGATACTTGTGGAGTGTAGAATTTTAGCCAAACAATTGTGAGCCATGTCAGGGAGAGTGTCATCTTGGACATTAATTAGGTGAGCCAAGGCGTTACCTATGGTGTCTAGGGAGGAAGTGGCCTTAATTTCCAAATTGCTAGTGGAGCACAGAATAGTCTCATAACCAGACCTACGTTGTGGTGTCATGTGTTGAGTTTGTAAGTTCTGTAGAACCTGTTTTACCTGATGTGGTGAGTGCAAAATCAAAGGGTGTAAGAAAACTAATTTCTTAACATCTTGCACCATCAATGCACACACGGCAACAGCCCTGAGAGATGCTGGCAACCCATGTGCGATGGCTTCGACGTTTGGTTTCCATAATGACCTTTATTTTGTTTTGGGAGAGCCGCTTGCTCCCCTTTGAGATCTCGAACCCCAGGTATTACACAGTCTCTTGGCAGAGCTGGAGCTTGGAATTGGAGACTTTAAATCCCTTTTCCACAGGTGTGTAATAATGTCCAGGGTACCCGTTTTGCAATCAACCTTGGATGCAGTGGATACTAAGATGTCATCCGCGTAACTGAGTACACCAGATTCACCAGGCTAAGTGCATTGCTAAGTACATCTCTTACTACGGCCGCAAAGACGAAATGAAGCCTTGGGGAAGGCGTGTCTAGGTTTACTGCTTGACCTGGTGTGTGAAGGCGAAAAGAGGCTGTGTCTGCTCATCTACAGGAACACTGAAGAAAGCAGAACAAATGTCAATTACAGAGAAATGTGAGTGATAACATGGAATAGATGCCATGACAGAAGCCACGTCAGGCACAATAGGTGCAACACGTATCACAATGTCATTAATCTTACGTAAGTCTTGGGTGAACCCCCAGGTCCCTTTAGGCTTGGGAACTGGATCCACAGGCTTGTTGTAGGAACTTATACATGGTTTTACAACCCTTTGCTGCAATAGGGAAGTAAAAATACCATTAATACCGTAATTAATACCGATTTCTCTTCGGCCAATGGGTACTATTTTACAAACACAGGATGAGAATGTTTCAGTTTGGCTGAGTTTGGAGCACTCTGAACAAGTCCGACCTTGTCCTTATGGGACGCCCACAACGGCGAGTCATCTCACACCTCACATGGTCAGTTGGCCTCGTCATAGGCAATGTCTCGCATCAGTGAGACAACTAATGTTAACATCAAAATTTGCCAATTGAGAAAAAGGAACATCATCAGGCATTAAGACTGTCAATTTGGAACCAGCAAACATAAGAGACAAATGGAGACGACCCATAAGTTCCCTCCTTAACAAGTTAAAGGGACACTCAGGCATGTACACAAACTCGTTATGGAAAAATATTTTTGGGTCAATTGGACATGTAATGAGTAAATTGGGAGTATAAAAGGATTTAACAGGTGCCCCTTCTATTCCCAGTGAGCAAATGTATCATTGAGACACCGGTCCTTCAAAAGACCGCCCCAAGTGAACATAGTAGCCCCAGTATTCACAAAAAAAAGTGAAGTGACTCAAATGTGCAATGCAACATAGCGGGGTCAGGGCTCTGCAGGCACCCCTATGCGTTGAGACTGTCTGCCTAAAGATGGATAAAAGAGTTTGGGTCGTGGTTATTGGGTACATTAGTATGGAGATTATTCTGCCGAGGGGTTGACATCACCCTTCCACGTTGTGAAGCATTTCCACTGTCCGCTCCCAATATTTCTGTTGGTTGCGGGGAAGCGGCCGTGTCTGAAATCAGACACACAAGCAACTTGCTTACAATCCAAAATTCCATCACCTTCCATTGTCCTTACACACTCACCTAAAGTCCTAACTGTCATGTTACTTCTATTAAAGAGTTGATATTTCAAAATCTCTTGGACCTCAGGGCGACAGTTATTCATAAAAGTAGTAGTAAAGAGGAGATTAGGCTCTTCTGCCTCTAAAAGCATACCTCCTAGCAGAGTCTAGGTTTCTTTGAAGCGAATATAAAATTTGGACGTGCTCTCACCCTTCTCCTGCTTTCAATTAGTGACTTGTGGAAGATCTCTATTAGACTGCTGTCTCCCTAAAGGATAACGAGTAAGCTGGTCGTTTAGTTCATTCAGTGCTTTTTCAGTGTCTTGCCAGAAAAAGGTTTATTTGTGTATCTATTTAATCGCTCCATCCCCTGGCACCTCCTTTGTTTTACTAGTAACAGTCCACTTGTCCTTACCAGAGCATAGGCAAGGTACCTTTTCTATAATGTGCTGTTCATCATAACTGTCACCCAATACAGCATGTAAAATGAATGAATGTAATCTGCCCCCACTAGCTGGCAATGTCTATATGTTTTAATCAGCATTTCCACAAAATTTAGAGGATTTGTTGCCAAAGGAAGCATTTTAATAATGTCTTTCAAAGCACTCACTGAGGGCGGCTGGACTTTGGGCCCCCTGGGCCCCATTGACCATATAAAAGCATGGTTCGTTGGGGGATTGGGCCATGAGCCACAGTATGGAGGAGGGAAGTAAGGTGTGAGCTTAGGCTTAAAGAATAATGACACCTTTATTAATGATTATTAATGAGTTCTTAATACCATTACACTTATCCCAAATTGGTTTCATTACAACCCATTTCACATGATTGTGTGTCATGTAATCATAATCCCATCAGGGGTCACACAGACTCTCATATATTTGATTGTACGCCGAGGCTAGGTATTCAGATTTAAAAGTTGTAAAAATTGAGGCTGGTATCATTATTATTGATAATACTATAACTATATTAATATTATTGTTTTTTTTTCCCATTCTCTTTAGACATTTTGTTTAACTAGTTCATGGATTTATTTTATAACTGTTCCTTTTATAAGTACTTTTGTCTACTATTTTTTATTTTTGTCTGAAGTTTTTACATGTTGGGAAATAAACATAACTTTTTTAAGTTCCAAGAACTAAGAGAGGTGACTGAGAAAGAAAGAAAGAAAGAAAGAAAGTAAAGTTTGGTTGGTGGTATGTATAATAATAGAAAAATTATTTTTAGTCTGGATCATAAATACTTCTGTTACTATACGCACATCTGAGGTGTTTTCAGTGAAACACTGAGAAACTAACGTTTTGGAGTGGCAGAGAGACAGCATTCACATACAGAAATTAGTCATAACCAAATACATGGGGATAAGTTAGGTAGAATAGTGACTAAACAAGACTTTGCTTTTGACAGATAACAAGCATGGCCTGGGGCCCTCAACGCTGAAGGATAGCGCACACCAGCGGCTGATTTTAATGATAAGGTTTATATAGCTCTGATTATTTGCTTCTAAAAACTACCAGCTCTGCAATGCTTCCTAATCAAATAAAATTATTGTTCAAAGCTTCACCAAGTTTTAGGTGTAATTAAGTTTCCTTTTTTATAGTGACAAGTTTCCTTGTCTTTTTCTTATCTTTAAATTTCTATACGGCAATGAGAGGAGCAGGAGAACAGAGGGTATTATTAGAGCGTGTAAGAACTTGCCTGTATCTGACTTAACAAAATAGGACAATATATGAATAATGTATTTTCTTTTTTCCTTATGTTAAAGAAAAAAACAGCAAAATTTAGTTGTAATTGTCACTACACAAAAGGGGGTAGGAGATTAGGAATTACCATGCGATTGGATGTTCTAAATCTTAGATTAAATTGTCAGAAGAACGCCCTGTGTTTAGTCGCACAGTAATATCATGGTTTGAAATCCAAAGCAGGACATGAATGCTGCTCTTCAGGTGGACACCTGGAAAAGGTGACGGACTGTTCTGTTCATCGACTGGGCAAAACCAAACCTGCCTAAAGTGAAGTAATAGCAGCTATGAACATATGTACTAACACAGACGCTGGCTGCTCGAGAGGGTGTGATGGGTTGATAGAATATAGGTATACCCCCCATAACCAGAACAGCTTTTTTCATCAGAACAGCTTTTTTCTTGTGCACAAAAATCATGTCTCCTTACAGATACCTTTTATAACAAACTGCATGAAATCAGACGGCAGATTGTATTTTGTGTTAATAGCTTATGCAAACATTGTAGACCTCAGTAGCAACCTTTACCACAAAGCCGTAAAAAAAAGCCGTAAATGCATGTCAAAGGGATAAAATGATAGACATTTGCAGCAGACTCTAGCATTCCCTTGACTTCAGACAGATGTCCTCCTACTGGTTGAATGTTGCTATTTGACCTTGCCAATGTATTCTTTGTATTCATCTGTTTGACATTTTGATCCTTCTACATGCACAAAAGTGGTGCATTATGTTATTTTCTACATTTCTTGGCTGGCATTTAAATGTGACTCACAAAGGTATGTAAGCCTAATATTTTTGCAGTAGGGTGGTGGCTTAATAATTTTGTACTGTTAGAACCCGCCGGTAACGATGAACCTGTCCCTATTTATCTTGCTCTGTTTTTCTGTCCAGGTATCCTGAGCCACTCCTGCATGACAATTTAGCACCGGCTCCACCTCAATCAGCTTCACCTGCTCCTCATCAGCACCACCGGATTTAAGGCCGGCGTACTCCCTCATTCCCTTGCCAGATTGCCTTGTGCCATCATGGAGCACTCATGCTTTACACTGCCTCGTTCTCTATCCAGCCCTGCTTCATAGCACTATACACCTTAGCTATCTTTGTTTCTAATAAATGGGATCTCTCCCTCATCATACCAAGTCGTTGTCTGTCCTGCTTTTGGGTCTACCTGCATAGATAGTCACTCAGTCTAACAGTACAATCTGGCCAGCATGCACCCAGTGGACAGAGATTCACTCATTCAACAACAACTCCAGTCCCATGATACCCAACTGGCTTCCTCGCCTTCAGGTATCTCTGGCGTAAAAGGGTTGGCTGAGCGCCACCACCATTTTCGGCAGGAGATTTGGACCCAGATCAACCAGTTAAGCTCTCAAGTGCTCCGGCTCACCGCTAGCTTGGCACCGCGACCCCATAACTCCTTGAAACAAGATGCAGGCTGTATTGAATGGTTGGAAAGAAGTTTCTTTTTGACTTTCTTTCTTTCTTTCTTTCTTTCATTTTTTCTTTTTTTCTTTTTTTCTTTCTTTCTTTCTTTCGTTCTTTTTTTCTTTCTTTCTTTCTTGGCCTAAAATCCATTTATTATATGGTCCCAGGGTAGGGGACGTATCAGATATTGAACTGATAAGAACAGGGACGACACTTCATCATAGCCAATATACCGAGAAGCGATGAGCCCATAACTCCTTAAAACAAGATGGAGGCTGTATTGAGTCTTTGGAAAGGAGAATCAGATATTAAACTAATAAGAACAGAGATTACACTTGATCATTGCCAAAAGGCAAAGAAGCGATGACCCATAACCCCAAGAAACAAGGTGCAGGCTGTATTGAGTGTTAGAAAAGGAGAATCAGAAATTAAACTAATAGGAACAGAGACAAAACTTGATCATTGCCAATAGACAGAGAAGCGATGAGCCCATAACTCCTTGCAACAAGATGGAGGCTGTATTGAGTCTTTGGAAAGGAGAATCAGATAGTAAACTAACAAGAACAGAGACTACACTTGATCATTGCCAATTAGCTGAGAAGCGAAGGCCCCAGACTTCCTTAAAACAAGATGGAGGCTGTATTGAGTCTTTGAAAAGGGGAATCAGATATTAAACTAATAAGAACAGAGACTACACTTGATCATTGTCAATAGGCCGAGAAGCAGTAAGCCCATACCTCCTTGAAACAAGATGCAAGCTGTATTAAGTGTTTGGAAAGAAGTTTCTTTGTTTCTTTCCTACTTTCTTTCTTTCTTGGCCTAAAATCCATTTAATATATGGTCCCCGGATAGGGGACGTATCAGATATTGAACTGATAAGAACAGAGACTACACTTGATCATTACCAATAGGCCAAGAAGCGATGACCCCATAACTACTTGAAACAAGATGCAGGCTGTATTGAGTGGTTGGAAAAGAGTTTCTTTTTGGTTTTCTTTCTTTCATTCTTTCTTTCTTTCTTTCTTTCTTTCTTTCTTGGCCTAAAATCTATTTAATATATGGTCCCAGGGTACGGGACGTATCAGATATTAAGCTGATAAGAACAGGGACGACACTTGATCATAGCCAATAGAACGAGAAGCGATGAGCCCATAACTCCTTGAAACAAGATGGAGGCTGTATTGAGTCTTTGGAAAGGAGAATCAGATATTAAACTAATCAGAACAGAGACTACACTTGATCATTGCCAAGAGGCCGAGAAGCGATGACCCCATAATACCTTGAAACAAAATGCAGGCTGTATTGAGTGGTTGGAAAGGAGTTTCTTTTTGTCTTTCTTTATTTCTTTCTTTAATTCTTTCTTTCTTTCTTTTTTTTTCTTTCTTTTTTCTTTCTTTTTTAGCCTAAAATCCATTTAATATATGGTCCCAGGGTAGGGGACGTATCAGATATTGAACTGATAAGAACAGGGACGACACTTGATCATAGCCAATAGACCGAGAAGCGATGAGCCCATAACTCATTGAAACAAGATGGAGGCTGTATTGAGTCTTTGGAAAGGAGAATCAGATATTAAACTAATAAGAACAGAGACTACACTTGATCATAGGCAATAGGCCGAAAAGCGATGACCCCATAGCTCCCTGAAACAAGATGGAGGCTGTATTGAGTCTTTGGAAAGGAGAATCAGATATTAAACTAATAACCACAGAGACTACACTTGATCGTTGCCAATAGGCAGAGAAGCGATGACCCCATAACTCCTTGAAACAAGATGGAGGCTGTATTGAGTGTTTGAAAAGAAGTTTCCTTATTTCTTTCTTACTTTCTTTCTTTCTTTCTTGGCCAAAAATCCATTTTATTTATGTTTCCCAGGTAGGGGACGTATCAGATATTCAACTGATGAGAACAGAGACTAAACTTAATCATTGCCAATAGGCCGAGAAGCGATGACCCCATAAGTCCTTGAAACAAGATGCAGGCTGTAGGGACTGTTTGGAAAGGAGTATCAGATATTAAACTAATAACAACAAAGACTACACTTCATCATTGCCAATAGGCTGAGAAGCGATGACCCCATAACGCCTTGAAACAAGATGCAGGCTGTATTAAGTGTTTGGAAAGAAGTTTCTTTCTTTGTTTCTTTCTTTCTTTCTTTTTTTCTTTCTTTCTTTCTAGGCCAAAAATCCATTTTATTTATGTTCTCCGGGTAGGTGACGTATCAGATATTCAACTGATAAGTACAAAGACTAAACTTAATCATTGCCAATAGGCCGAGAAGCGATGACCCCATAACTCCTTGAAACAAGATGCAGGCTGTATTAACTGTTTGGAAAGGAGTATCAGATATTGAACTGATAAGAACAGAGACTACACTTGATCATTGCCAATAGGCCGAGAAGCGATGACCCCATAACTCCTTGAAACTAGATGGAGACTGTATTGAGTCTTTGGAAAGGAGAATTAGATATTTACCTAATAACAACAAAGACTACACTTGATCATTGCCAATAGGCTGAGAAGCGATGACCCCATAACTCCTTGAAACAAGATGGAGGCTGTATTGAGTGTTTGGAAAAATGTTTCTTTCTTTCTTTCTTTCTTTCTTTCTTTTTTTTTCTTTCCTTCTTTCTTTTTTTCTAGGCCAAAAATCCATTTTGTTTATGATCATTTTATTTATGGTAGGGGACATATCAGATATTGAACTGATAAGAACAGAGACTACACTTGATCATAGCCAATAGTCTGAGAAGCAATGACCCCATAATCCTTGAAACAAGATGGAGGCTGCAATAAGTCTTTGGAAAGAAGAATCAGATATTACACTAAAAACAACAGAGACTACACTTGATCATTGCCAATAGGCCGAGACGCGATGACCCCTAACTTGTTGAAACAAGATGCAGGCTGTATTGAGTGTTTGAAAGGAAGTTTCTTTCTTTTTTTCTTTCTTTCTTTTTTACTTTCTTTCTTTCTTTCTCTTTTTTTCTTTTTTTCTTTCTTTCTTTTCTTTCTTCTTTCTTGGCCAAAAATCCATTTTATTTACGGTCGCGGGGTAGGGGACGTATCAGATATTTAACTGATAAGAACAGAGACTACACTTGATCATTGCCAATAGGCCGAGAAGCGATGAACCAATAACTCCTTGAAACAAGACCCCAGCTGTATTGACTGTTTGGAAAAGAGTCTCAGATAGTGAACTGATAAGAACAGAGACTACACTTATTCATTGCCAATAGGCTGAGAAGCGATGACCCCATAAGTCCTTGAAACAAGATGCAGGCTGTATTAACTGTTTGGAAAGGAGTATCAGATATTGAACTGATAAGAACAGAGACTA
>JBCNYG010000006.1:24003029-24016584 GCA_039654305.1 Porochilus rendahli | reverse complement strand
TTTTTTTCTATCTTGAGGGCGAAACCACCAACCCCCCCCCCCCGCCCTCCCCCCCCCGCACCTACCTGGACTGGTATTCGCCCTATTTAATGATATCATCGATACAGACGCATGTCTGGTAGGATCTGCTTGGTTCTAACATGATCGGGTGGTGTTAGGCTCCACACCCACCGTGCACACATTTAGTCTTTCAGACAACCAGCAAGACAAAACAGTGACAGCAAGAGAAAGGGACTCATCCTCTGGCGTGTTGATTGAGAGTCATATTTGCGGTGTGAATAATGAATCACTATGAGTCCCCGAGGCTCCCATCATTGCCAGACTGACGGGCTGCGGAGGCTGAATGAAGATAGAGGGCTGAGTTACAGAGACTGATGTATTGGATAAATAGGTACTCAGTTACCATATATCATCATTAGAATCAGTTATTGAATGTCTGTGAGCTGTAATGCCAGCCTCTCAATTTACATCTCTGAGCAGACAGTATGGGTTGACTAATCTGCACTTATCAGGTCATGTTTTTAGGTGAGCGTTAAAGGTGCCCATTCACTCGTCAATAGCCGTCAATATCTTCCGTTTTCAGTTAATTTTGACCGAATGCAAATATTTCCTGTCCGGTTCTGTCTCTTTACAATAACAGTAACAAGACCACATGACCAGAGGAAAGATCTTGTACATGTGCGATTTATAGGAAGTGGACAAGTCTGAGATCAACCATTAACAGTTATATATATATATAAAAAAAAAAGGTGCAGGGGTCAGCAATACTCTTGTACAGGAGTAAGCAGATGGTTTCAGAAAGACTTTGTGGCTGATCCCGTTTTATTTTTAAGCGATAACACCGTATTTCACTGTATTATTTAATATGCTCAGTAAGTGAATGGGCCTCTTAACATTTGATGTAGGAAAAGCATGACTTTTCTTAAAATGTAACAAAAAATGTGTTTTTTTTTTGGGGGGTGTTTTTAATTTTTTTTAACATTTTTATGTATTTTTTATTTATATATTGGTACCGAAGTCCTAGCAAACATACCGGGTACTGATTTTCTCTGTAAATGTAATATTAATTTAAATCATCTATAATTCAAGAGCCTTAAACTTAACCATCTCAGCCATGGTGGCCATACATACTGTGAGTTATATTAGGTCTGCAGGAGTTAAATTGAAATCGGCCTTGTAACCGATAATGAGAATTGAGGCAACAAATTAAGTCAACACATGGAGTCTATTTTAATATAATGAGTTGTTGTTAACAGAAATCATGTCGGCAAGCCGTTCTAAACACTGACCTGTGAGTGAAGGAAACATCTTTTTGTAGTAAATCTGAAAATAAATTGTCACTAGCTCTTGGCTCTCAGAGTGGCTGCTATGACAAAATCACAAGGCTGTAATCTGATTGGATGTCTAGCCTTCAGTACACCGGTTTCCAGGAAAGGAATCTTTTAAACCCAGCAGTCAGCAAAGGTACCAACATCTATGGTTTAGCTGTAGCATTTGTTAAGGGAAAGTAGTGTACAGATCAATCCACCCACATACGGTATTGTTTTGTGTTACAGTTTCTGATCAATGTTTTTTAAAATGTTGCCACTTTGCAGCATCTTATATTTATTAAAAATAAAAGGGCTCTGTAATTAAGACGCTCTGCAGTGATGCGTCCCCATCCTTATATGGTCTGTAACTTCCGAATTGTCAGAGGCACCTGCCTCACACGTGGTGGTTATATGTAGGGTTTTAAGGTAGCGTGAAAGCTCCAACATGGGGTCACTGTGACCATAATCTTGACCTTTAAGCCCCCATTTAAAAGAATATTTCCTTTGTACTTACCCTCACATATAACAAACTAGGCGTACTTGTACAGCTTGGGAAGGGGAAGTGTTATGTACCAGCATTAGATCATTGTGACCTTGACGTTGAACTTTGACCTTATTTGAAACATGAAAGCTTTTCCTGATCATATTTTCCATATGGTTGGCCTTGTATGCACAAATAATTGTTATTTATAATCTTTATATAATTCTTATTTATCCAACTTGCCAATATTGTCTCATAGATCATGGGGTCATAGTTTCTCCAATCAGGAGATCCCAGCCTGCTCATAAACTCACATAAACCTGCTCACGAGTGCTGGGATTGAGCTGGGACAAAAACACTCAAGAATAGTAAACATTTAAAATGGATGCAATGACTGTGAATGTGGTGCACAAACATCCAGTAATATCTCCAATAAAGGACAATGATGTCGTCGTTGGTTGTGAAGAAAGGAAGGTGTTGTTCAGACTGACTGATGCTTTGTGTATGGATCACAGCTCTAAACTGTTTTATTTTTGTTTGCTTTGCTTGTGTGTTAGCTAATCAGGGATAATAATTAATATTCATCTGTCCCAGTTCTCTCTAACAGAAGCCATTGTTTAGATGAATTTGTGCCCACCCCAGATGTCACAACTGCTACAAATTAATATGGATTAAAGCAGCACAGCTCGAATGCTAATGTTATCTTTGGCATCTTCCTGGTGGCCAAAAAATTTTAATTGCCCCCACAAAAAAAAAAAAAACATAAAAATATAATTCGTAATATCATATTTATTACAATAGCCTCTGGCTGTGAGAGGAGGGAAATGGGAAGCACAGCTTTTCCCCGGCCTTTGCCCTCGTTAGAACTCTCTCGGCTGCTCCAGCATCTACTGATTACGAACAGCGGCTACCTTTGGCTTGCAACTTCATTAAAATCTATTTAAATCAACTTCAACTGCAAAAAGTGTTCCTTCTTCCTGTATGTAAGGATGTAAAGTCTCAGGGAACATCATTAGAGAGAGAGTGTTTGTGTATGTGTGTGTGTGTGTGAGAGAGCACTACCTTTCTGTAAGTTTGGATAATAAGCTCCCTCACAAGCGTCAGCACCCTCTTTCTCATATCCTTGAATTCCGTCTGCATCGCTGTAATGCGTGTGGCAGCCGAGGCGTCTGTGCGTGTGCTCTACTTGGGTGTGTTTTGTTCTTGGATTTGCGCTGTAGAAAATGCCACAATGATGCCCTTAGGCCCTAACCCTACTGCGTTGGTCTTGAACCACTGTCACAGCCAACTGTCAGGCCTTAGTTGATGCCACACAAACACTTTAATTTGCAAACAGCTCTACCTGTGAACTTTATATAACCCCCCTCGTTATTTTTCCACTTACAAACGCCTCAATTTTCAAAACAGAGTTTTTTTTTTTTTTTTTTTTTTTTTTCTTCACCGTGGCTGTGCATGCACAATGCTTAAATGCAATCTCCGGCTCAGGAGAAGCTGTCAGGTGATTCGCTGTTTATTCAACAAACATTTGTTAAGTGGGTGCATTTCATCTAGCATATGTTTTCAGATTTAATTAGTGATCTGTTGATGTGCAGATCCTATAGTCGCTTAAAATGAAGTTTATCAAGTCAATAAAATGGATTTTATTACGGACATGTTTTTCATGTCACATCACCCCTAAAAACTGATGCTTAGCTACGAAAGAAAAGGGCAAACCAACACTATCTACACCTAACAAATCAGACTACTCTGTTCCACATTTGCTCAAATTATTCATCCCTAAGACAAGGAAGTCATGCATTAAGTCTTGTCTCTGCACTGAACTATCTATTGATGTATTCAATTTAATTCAGTCTTATTTATGTAGCATATTTTGGAATTGACATTTTTCACAAAGCAACTTTACATAGTTATTAAATTTGTTAAAGAATTTAAATTTCTCTATAAACCATACATGTGTCCCAAATGAACAAGCCTGTGGCGATGGTGGCAATGAAAAACTCTTACAGACAGCACAAGGAAGAAACCTTAAGAGGAACCAGACTCAAGCCGGAAACCCATCCTCACTGTAAAACTAGAAGAAAAAACAAGCAATGTAGCAGAAACTTTGCTCTAGTTTAACTTGAAGTCTAGTTGGTTATCTTATAGCATTGTTAATAGCAATTGTAGTCCTTCAGCATTTTCGTAAAATAGTCTATAATCACAGCTGTGAAAAGTCATCTTCACATTTTGAGGGTTTATTTAGGTCCGTATGGATAAACAGCAGCAGGACAGAAGGACTTCTAAGATGAAAACTTCAACCAGTAGTAGCACATTAGGACCGGTCACAAGGATGGAGCAGAAGGATCAGGTTCAATGCCATCTCAGAAGTAGCATGTGTACCTCAAAAAAAAAGCACACAGGGTGAATAGAAGCTGTATGAAAAGCTCAGTGACTGGCTGTCATAAAATAAAGGCCCACCTCTTTTCTTTTCTTTACAAGTCTTCTACATGAACACCTCAATGTGTTCAATTAAAAAAACATCTTTGGCATGTGCTGTTGTGTTTTTTAGTACTAACCCTCTTACCAACTCCTCGTTAAACCTGTTTTACTTTAAGGGCAGTAGACTGGCTTTGATCTTGGCCGGCCTGTGTGGTCGTTTTGTTAAATGTTTTGTTTCACATAAACAGCCAAAAATTATTAGGTTATAGCCAAAAAAAACTGTTTTTCTGCTTTGTCATCACTGCTTTAAGAAAGCATAAATATATTGCCATAAAATGACTAGCAGTTGTTTTTCCTTCTTTGTTATTTGCATATGTTGTCAAGGCTGTGTTTCTGTAAATATGTTTTGTAAGGACACAGTTTAACTAACATGCTGGTAAAAACATCTACATCTACAGCATTTGGCAGACGCTCTTATCCAGAGCGACTTACAATTATCATTTTTATACAACTGACCAATTGAGAGTTAAGGGCCTTGCTCAAGGGCCCAACAGTGGTGATAGTGGGGCTTGAACCGCTGACCTTCAGATCAGTAACCCATCGCCTTAACCACTAGGCCACCACTGCCCTAATGATCTCCTTTTGCTTTCAAGTTACTTAGTTTCAAAAGGTCCATTCTAATTTATATGGTTCTAAGGTTAAAAACACCGCTGAAATTGCACATTACTTATTAGGAAGCGCTCAGCATAGAAGATTAATACAACAGAGCAAGCTTACATTGTGTTGCTTTACTGGTTCACCTTTAAGTTATCACCTATCATACCTTTATTAGCTTATCTCGTGAATTAAAGAACTCTCCACAAATATACACAGATCAGCCATCTGTGGTGATTGCATCACTCTTGTGTATAGTTTTGCTTATGTTTTCTTGTGTGGAGTCTCTTTTGTTTGTTCCACAGAGATGGGGCGGCTCCCGGCAGCTTGGGCTCCACCCGTCCTTGCACACCTGTTCCGATCACCACTGGCATTTAAGCACTGCGAGGAGGCTTCTCGGCCAGTTCGCTATAGAACCACTAGTGTGAATCAGCTTTGTGTTTTTTCAGTCCAGTTATTTATGACTGTTGTTTTTTCACTTTTTTTCTGTGTCTCCTCGAGCTCCAACGCTGCCGCCCCATCTCTGCTACACGGATACACTCTGTTCTGGGCTTGCTCCGCTCTATCTCCACGGTTTCCTCCCTCACCTCCCGGGTCCCTGGTTATCTCTACTTTCCCTCTCGTACTCAATAAAAACCTTTAATTTTCATCTCACCTCCGGGTGTGCTTTTGGGTTCAATCTTATTTCATAACAACATTAAAGTTACCCATTCAGTTTCAGGTATATTAAATAAAGATGAAATACAGTGGTAATCTTTCAACAATCAATTTATCTTGGTATTGAAATGGAATCATCCACAATGTCTTTCTGAAACCATTCGTTCACTCCTGTAAACAACCCTGGGAACGATGATATTAATAACATCACCATCTTTTTTTTATTTCTCTTGAAATTGTATCCCTTCTGTTATTGTTAACTGTTGAATAGTTATTTCCTTTAGCCTCTTTTTCATGCACCTGCTCATGTTCCACTGATAGCTTCACTTTGAGCTAAATTGAAATGGGAACTGATTCCCAAAAATATTTACTCCATCATTGAGATTCACTCACTCATTTGCCGAACACACATTCACTTTTGCTTAATCCTATTAGGGTTGCATGGAGACTGGCCCCTGTTTCATCTGACACTGGGTGAAGGCAGGGTTTGCTTATTTATTTATTTTTTTGCCGTCAGCGTGTTTCTGCCCTGCGATGGCCTGGAGAGCTGTCCAGGGTGTACTCTCCCCTTGCTCAGAGATGGCTAAGATGGGTGCCAGCCTCAGCGCATATTCAGTCACAATATTGAATTTGCTTTCAAGAGCCAAACATTTTTAGAGACACCTGATAGGCATAGGAGGGAGCACAGTGATGTAGTGGTTAGCACGTCCACCCCAGAGCAAGAAGATTCTGGGTTTGAGCCTCATGCCTGGCTACGGCGATTCTGTGTGGAGTTCCCGTTTTCCCTGTGTTTATGTGGGTTTCATCTGGGTACTTTATTCCTCCCAGAGTCCAAACCATGCAGGCTGAATGGATGTTTCAAATTGTTCCTAGGTGTGAAAGTGCGTGGTGGTCCTGTCTGCTGAGATACGTTACAGTCTCTCCACAACCCTAAAAGTATGTTTAAGTGGTTCGGCAAATGAGCGAAAGAAACAGAGAAATACATTCGTCAATCATTTTACATTTATTTGGGAATCAAAAAATACACTTTTGAATCACGTGACATTTAATTGTTTATTAAAAGACTAATCCAGCTCTATACTGATTGGCCCATGTTGCCCAGTGGTGAAGGCTGTCCTGTTTCAAACCTCTTTGCCACAGGGGGAATGTAAGAATAGGGACTCTAAAGTTTCTGGCTTACCCACAGTGAACTCTGGTTGACTTTCAAAGCTGCTAAAAGCACAGGATTTACCTTACAGCCTAAAAATCTGTATCTAACACCATCTGTATCAAGACTTCCATTCACTGTTCGTGATTGGAAAAATGAACAGTTTTCAACACACAATCAATTAGGAATCAGTTATGCTAGTACAGTACTGCTGCTGCAGGCAACATCAAATCCATTTCAAATTATGTTTACAACATGCTGAACAAACATGCAACCAATTTTGCCTGAAGGTGATATATGAAAGCTTCATGACTCGCAATTTTGTCTCAAAGCCAATTGTAAGTTAAAAGTTTTTGGGTTTCTGGAGTCTTTTTAGAATTGTGCAGCATGCCAAGACGCTTCTCTCTGACTCAATGCTGTTTTCACAGCTCTGTAAAAATACTGCGGGGGATGGGGGGGGTGGTGGGACCTTCTGGTATGTGGATATTCTTCGAATTGATGCCAGCTTCACTGGAATAGTAGGAGGCTTCAAAATACCTCAAAGAGGAAAAGTCACATAATCCTCTGGGTTTTTTTTCTTCCCTCTTTTGCTGCTGTTGGATAAGAGATGTCCTTGACTAACAATAGCCGCCACCCCTTTCCCCATTCCATTGATGCTGCTATACATTAGCAAGACTAATGATCACTTCATCTGTTGGATTTGTTCTGTCCAGTTTGGACAGATGGATGATATTTGGCATTCAGAACAACAGATCATGTAGAAACTGGTCAGCACCTTTTTGTAAAATACTTTCTAAGAACTCCAGATAGTAAATTTAAGTATCTGAATGAATCTGAATCAGGGTCGAGGGCTATCTCAGCTGACATGATGAAGGCGGGGATACACCCTGAACAGCTCGCCAGACGACTGCAGGCCCAAAAATACACACAACTAATCACACTCACACCTAGGGGCAATATGAAACAGGACTGTGGGAGGGAATCCATGCGAGCACATGAGATGGGAGAACACGAAAACTCCAATCAGAAAGGCCCAGTCTCGGAAGCCCGGGATCTTCTTGTTGTAATGCAGGCTTGCTAAAATTATGCCACGGTTTGTCTTCACCACAAAATTATATTTTATTTATTTATTTTTTGGGGAGATAAAGAATTTTTCTTGTGGTTGTGTACATCAACTTTTTTCTGCAGATACTCTTATAGAGACGGTGTAATGGTTGCGTATTTAAATATAAAAACAAACAAAAAAAAAATCAACAATTAACTTGGTAGGTAGGTAAGTCTGTTGGCCTTTGTACACCCAAGCCGACTGGCTCATCAGGTCAGAGCTTCTCCCCAGTTTCTATAGCTTGAAGCATCTAGGAGTTTGACTGGTTTGGCTGGTTTCTTTCCCAGAAGTTTTTTTTTTTTTCTGCTACCCATTTATACTGCTGGGTGGACAGAGACACCCTTGTGGTTAAGACCTTGCCCAGGGGTCTTAGCATAGTCGATTTGAACCCACCCTAACGCAGCACATGAGGTGTACTTACATTTTCACAAAACTATAACAGTAATTTAATTGTGCATTCATGTAATCAAGTCACAGCTGCATGTGTGCACTTAGGGAAAACATATTAGTTACAAGTTGGCCTATTATCCCCTGCAATCTTAGAATTTTAGTACATGCAATAGCTCACACACAGCACAACATGGCTAGGTTTGTTCCTGAGTCTGCAAAAGTCTGTTTCTTTCGCTGAATATGCAGAAGTGACTGCATCCAATTCTGTCACCATGTTTACAATAAGTTCATGAATAAATCAAAAGCCTTCTAATTAAAGTGCATAATCTAAGTCATTCCGTCTGTTTGAAGAGCCGCAGACAGCTTTTGCACTTGTTTTTCTTTGTCTTGTGTGGTGCAGGGAGCGTAATTGATTAACTCCTCTAACACTCCTCATTTCGTGCAACGAATATAATGATACCCCCTGCTGTTGACCTAGGATTGGGTACTCAAAGAATAAATGTGGATACATCTAACAAAATGTCACTCGCAAGGTTATTATCCCTTTTCTGGCCCCATCCCCCAACCATTTACTTGAGGATTTGTATGATGCTGACCCAGGCTCGGAAACACAATCTGCCATGCAGCCAGTCCCAGCTGCTATTTTCATGCCAGATATCCCTCTAGAGACCAAGTGGGACAGTATCTTGAAAATCTTCAGCACAAATTAGTCATTTACATCCTTTCTATAAAGCTGTTTTTATTCTCATTGCACTGTAAGTGTGTATTATTCTTAGGAAAAGGATAATACAGCAGGTTTGCTGCTTGTTAATATCTGATGCACCTGCTGGGGTTTGCATATGAAAAAATACAGAAAATTAAAAAGTCTCCAGTATTTGTGTATAAGTAGCAACAAATTTAAGCCTTTTAGTGAACAGGGTTTCTGTTAATGAGCTTGACACCAGTATTGCACAGAAGAGGTCAGAGCATTTAGGTCATGAGAGAAGATAGTGACAGAAGAAACGCTTGTCTATACAGTGGGTTACTGTATTTCGGTTGAGACAAAAAAACTGTAGCAATCAGCGGTATTAATCTCCCGTTCAATTCTTCTGAGTTACAGGGTCACAAATTCTGTGCACAGTAAACATGGTGGCTAGTGTGCTAGAGAGAGCTATTACCTGTACTGTGGTAGAGGTATGCCCGAGGCGTCACATGCTAAGACGGCCTCTTGTTTGGCGGAGTAGATAGGAAGAATCAAGTCACTGGGCTCTGTTCTCCACCTTGGACCATGAAACAGGGCATCTTCTGAATACATTGGCAAAAAGAGAAGAAAATAAGCATCCGTAAAGATTTTCCTAAGCATCACTGTTAAGTATTTGAAAGAGTTTTTTTAAATGAAAGTATATGTATGTAAATTCCACAGTTTTTGTAACCCTACAGAGATTAAATTATGTGTATTACTCTTCACAATGCCTGGTCTGTATTCAGTATGTATATGATATGAGAGGGTACACACTGTCTCTCTCAGTGCTTGCCTACCTGACACTTCAAGTCTGACTCCAGGCATATTTTTGGCAAGTTTGAAATCTAACCTTTTCATTCACCTACATGTAAAGATTTAAAATATAGGCTATTATATTAATATATACAGTATCACAGATATGCTGTATTATTAAAATAATAGTAATTATAATCATCATCACCATCACACCTAAAGTATCTTCAACCATTAATTTTACTTTTATTTTTATTATTTTTTTTTTAATCAAATAAATAAATGAGTCAGTTATTATAAACGTTTAAGGTAGCCACACAGAAAAAAAAAATCACAAAGGGGCGAGGTATGGTTCACCCGATCCGAAATGAGATCACCCGACCCGGAAATTTTCTCTCAGCACTTCCAATGATCTCCATCTTACTGAAACCACACACCACTTCTTTAACATCAAGGGGTTCAAATTGGGGTTGGGCCACACACAGGGTAGAGTACACCCTGGATAGCTTGCCAGGCCATTGTGGGGAAAAAAGCTGTGGACCCCCAACCCCAGTAAATCAGATCAGTAAACCAGCACCCTACCATAGCCCACCACTGATGTGGGAGATTTAATTATATTTGTTTGGTTGTTAATTTGTTTGTTTGTTTATTTATTTGTATACAGCTGGTATATATATAGTATAATATCAGCTATAAATATCACAAATATTTAAATAAAATGTTTGTCGATGATGTCTTTCAGTAGTTTTTAAATGACTTCCTTGGATATTATTTTTCAGAAACAAAATAATTCATTTTTTTTATGAGCATATACTGCCAACTGTATATTTATACATCACATGCAAAATGAGTACAAGTTTACATGTATAAAAGTATACAGATAAATCTGAATTGTTTTGGAAAAATACATTCTGTACGTATTAATTAATTAATTATAAATTCAAATTCAAATTCAAATTTCATTTGTCACATACAAATTATATACAGTACAATATGCAGTGAAATGCTTAGTACAACCGTCCAAGAATAGAACAAAAAGAACAATAACTACAACTTTAAGGGATTTTAAATTACAAGGGGGGGTGGAAATAAAATAAAATAAAATATGCATATAACAAAATAAAAACATAAACATAAACTATAGGATACGCATATAACATTTAACGTGTAACGTATGTGCATATGCATATAACATAATATGCATATAACATAAAATAAAAACATAAACATAAAATATAGGATACAAAAAAATATATAAAATGTATAAAAGTAAAATATATAATGAGTATGAAATGTAAACCATATATAAGAACATATATGGACCGTAAGGAATGAGTCTACAGTGTCCAGGTACCAGTGTTATGGTTCAGGTCAGGTCATGTGTGATATTAACACCAAGGTACCGAAAACTGTCCACTCTCTCCACTGGGGTCCCGTTGATGATCATGGACTGGTAATTCCTCTCCTGCTTAGTACTAAAGTCCAATATCAGCTCCTTAGTCTTGCTGACGTTGAGGAGGAGGTTGTTGTCTATAGAGAGTACAGCAGACAAATAGTAATGAAGATTTATACCTTAAGTTATATCTTAAATGAGCTGAGGTTTGTCTGTTGTGTGTAAATGTGAGGTAATATTATGTGTAGAAGTGCAGAAGTGTGTGAGCCTGAATATTGCACAGATGTGCCTCAGGCTGGCCTCAAAAAAAAAACACACCAAAATGTGCAGTTTTATCACTCTGCTGTGGGAGGGGAAGGCTGAAAGTAATTAGAGAGAGCTTTTGCATCAGCCAGCATCCTTTGGCGTGATAAACCTCCAGTATGGGAACATGCAGTTGTAACCAGGGCAACGCCTGAGCGTATTGAAGTCCGCCTGTGTTCAGATTCCTCTCTGTCAGATCCAGCAGTAATTAGTAATAAGGTAAGTAGAGCTCCACCTTCTGGAGAATGTTAATACTATCACCTGTGTGAGGTAAAAAAAGCAGACCTGTAGCAGCAGCAGCTGTGCATCGCGTGTCCTGTGCTGTGGGTCTTGGTGATTATTTTGGTCATTCTGTGTACTTTCAGGCTTTTGTTTCATAATAAGTCTGAGGTGTGGGAGGAAATGGAGAAGGTGCTCGATTCGGCTGCTGATTCTCCGCCTTTCGAAAGTCCAAACAAGGTTTGTTGTTTTGATCTACTTTCTGTATATGTATCTATGTTGCCCTGATTTCTTAACACACCACTTCTCTATTTAGGAAATAATGTTTATCATCAGAGATCTGAGGGGAATACAGAAGCGGTTAGAAGGTCAGTGGAACACTTTTATGGTTTTCAAGCATGACATTAATAGAGTGTCATGTGATGATTAAGAGAAGCTACTGTGGGCATGCTGTTATAGGAAACTCGTCCATGGCAGGGCGGTGTGATCACAGGATCATTAGCACCCAAAAGTCCCTAAGTGTTTGTTTATGCTTTGAGATATATTCTTAATTTTTAAGATTAACCGAGTGTCATTCTTTCACCTGTTTATGTATTTAATATCCACAAGACGTTTTCTCTTATCACTTAAGGCATAGCAGCTTTAAACAGTTTTTGTCACCCAGTTTCTCTTGAAGTTAAAAGTGCAGTTTATTTTATGGAGAAACTAGAACACACAAACTCACCGGTTCTGAATGCTTCCTCCTTCCACATCTCAGTCTCCTCTCGGAAATCCTCACATCAACAACTTTATATTTTTCATTGTGAAATAACAAACCAGTAAAGTTTTCTATCTCTGCAGTACAAGTTGCTATGTATGAGTTGTGATACTACAAATGATATATTAGCACGAGAGCTTTCAAAAATGAACAGATTTACCAGATTGAACAATTTTTCCACACTGTAGAACAGTGGATCTGAGAGCTGACATCACGGATAGTAACACCATATATGGATGTGTAACTACAAAATAAGTTCAGTGTCACCAAATTTTAGAATGGGGTTTAGGTCTAAGGTGTATCCAAATTTATCAACCTGTTTTCCCCCTTAACCATGTTCTAAACCATTCCTTAAAAGAAGCCTGAGGATTTCATTCCATGGATTACCCAAGGGTCAGAAGGGGCCAACCACGGCACAAGTCTGTGTCGTGGTCGAGGACAGGGCTCATCTCTGTTAGTCCATTAGACACTCTGATGAAAATATTTATATCCAACTATATACAGTGGTGCTTAAAAGTTTGTGAACCCTTTATATTTTTTGTACATTTCTGCATAAACATGACCTAAAGTAACTTTTCACATATCTTGAACTGTAGCTATAATGAACCCAGGTGAACAAACAACAGTGTTGTACCAGGATGTTAGCAAAATAATCCAATGTTACATATCTCTGGGTGACAAAAGTATGTGAGCCTCCAGGATTTCACTTAAACTTGAAGGTGAAATTAGAGTCGGTGTTTTCAATCAGCAGGATGAAAAATTAGATGAGTGAGCACCTTGTTTTTATTTAAAGAGTAGGGATCTTTGAAAGTCTGTCCTTCACCACTCATGTTTGTCTGACGATGGATCATGATGCACTTCAACAAACAGTGAAATCCGGCACCATAGTTACCCTCTCCAGTTGACCAACAGAGTCCAAGAGGTCTAAAAAGAATCCTGGTATCTTTTAAGCGACTGAAGGCTTCTGTCAGATCAGCTAATGATCATGTTCTTGAGTCCACCATCAGAACACTGAACTGAAGTGATGTGCATGGAAAATTTAGGGGCAGCTGTGGCCTAATGTTTAGAGCAGAGGGTTTGGGACCTAAAGGTCACTGGTTTGATTTCCGAACCAGCAGGAAAATGTGTGGTGGTGGGGAGTGAGCTGCACCTTCCCTTCCTTTCATGGTGAAGTGCCCTTGAGCAATGCGCGTGTGCGTGCGTGTGTGTGCGCTCGTGCGTGCGTGCGTGTGTGTGTGCGTGTGTGT
>JBCNYG010000006.1:23836493-23848222 GCA_039654305.1 Porochilus rendahli | reverse complement strand
ATCTATAGATATATATATATAAGACAAGAGGACTATATAATAATGGGTTTTATTGTCCCACAATAAACAAGGGCAGTGTGAGTGCAAATGGTTGTGTGACCGATGGCCCTGCGATGGCCTGGCGAGCTGTCCCGGGTGTACCCCGCCCTCGCCCAGAGACGACTGAGATGGGCGCCAGACTCCCCGCGACCCTAAGTAGGAATAAGTGGTTCAGAAAATGAATGAATGAATGAATGAATTAATTAATAAACAAGGGCTCAGAGAGCCTCAAACACAAAACTGGGTAGGAAAGGAAACCTGCCACGAGGGGCGAACCAAAACTGACAAATACAACAGGAACTAACACCAAGCATCCGGGAAAACTAGGAGGATGACATGACGAGGAGAGAACACGATAGCTTAGGTGAGTCCGAAGCGCTAGAAGGAGTAGCGGTGTAAACACATGCATGTCCAACTAGGCTAGACACTGAAGTGTGTCTAGTGGGGATTTTTACGGAGGAGGTGATGAGTTCCGGAAATGCGGTGCAGGTGTATTTGGGGGAGTGTGCTCGTGGTGTGTGAGTGTTGGGGAGAGAGTTGGCTACAGACATAACAGTACTCCCCTCCAGGAGCAATTCCAGTGTTGGCACCGTGGGCGGCCCCGGGGACGAGGTGCTGGTCAACTGACGATGGAACTCTTCTGTTAAGCTGCGGTCCAGGATGTCCGTGCGGGGGACCCAAGATCGTTCCTCTGGGCCGTATCCTTCCCAGTCGACCAGATATTTGATCTTCCCCCGGCACTGGCCGGAGTTCAGGAGAACCTGGACGGCATGAATAGAGTCCTCTTCCACTGCCAGCAGTGGAGGGGGTTCTGTAGTCTCGCCCGACTCTGTGGATGGAGAGATCAATGGTGAATGATATGGTTTTAGAAGGGAGACATGGAATACCAGATGTATTTTGTAGGTGGGAGGGAGCTTCAATTTGTATGTGAGTGAGTTGACTTGTGCTATAATTTCAAAAGGAACAAGGAAACAAGGATTTAGCTTTTTGTTTGAGTTCTGGAGTCTGATGTTCTTTGCTGAGAGCCTCTGGTAACGGGGCGGATATGAGCGTCTAGCGTTTGCACCGGATGTCCCACATCGGACAGCGTGTTTGAGGTGATGATGATCCTTGCTCCAGACCTGGTCACTCCTCTGGAACCATTGGTCCACTGCTGGGACGTCAGTAGGCTCACTGTTCCATGGGAAGAGTGGGGGTTGTAGGCCGAGTACACACTGGAAAGGGGTCAGCCTGGACAGTTGACGCAGGGAGTTTTGTGCATACTCAGCCCATGGGAGGAACTGGTTCCAAGTGGTGGCGTGACGGTTGCAGAAGGTCTGTAAGAGTCCTGGATCTTCTGTTCTGTTTGCCTGTTCGTTTGGGGGTGATATCCGGAAGATAAGTTTACTGTTACCCCCAGTATTTTAAAAAAGGCCTTCCAGAACCTTGAAGTTAACTGTGGTTCTCTGTCCATTACCATGTCTTCTGGTAGCCCAAAGTTGCTTTAGACTTGCTCCACAGGCCCTGGTTGTCTCTGCTGCCATTGGAAGGTCCTGGAGGGGGATTGATTTGCACACCTTAGAAAAGCGATCCACAGCCACTATGATGCAGGTATTGCCCATAGTCTGTCATAAAGTGCACTCCCAGGTGCGATCACGGACATTGAGATACAGACAATGGAAGGAGCTTCTCAGCGGGGAGGTGTCGGTCTCATGGATATGTTGCATGCCTCACATCCGGCCATGAATCTCATGGTGGACATCCCGGGCCACCAATAGTGCTCCTGGAGGAGGGATAGAGTCACTGCAGTCCCTGGGTGACCCCTACCGGGGGTGGAATGTACTGCCTCTAGTAGGGGAAGTCGGAGGTCCCTGGGTACATATTGATGCACCTGTGGTGTTTTTGGTGGCGCTGGATCTGACTACAGGGCTGCTTGGATCTCCTCCTCCAGGTCCCACTGTATAGCATTGATGAATACTTTGGGAGGAAGTATAGTAGTCAGTTTGACCAGTTTGTCTGGGTGATGGATGCGGGATAGGGCATCGGCTCTGGTGTTCAGCGATCCTGGGCTTCATGGTGAAGTTAAATCTACAAGAGCTTGGCAGGGGTTCAAATGTTTGGCTTTCCTCAGGTAGCACAAATTTTTGTGTTCTGTGAGAACCTGGAAGGGCTGTTGCTCTCCCTCTAGCCAGTGATGCTATTCCGCCAAGGTTAGTTTCATTGCTAGTAGCTTGTGGTTACCCACATCATAGTTACCTTCTTGTCCTGATGTTGGAATAGAATTGCTCCCACTCCGCTGGTTGAAGTGTTCACTTCCACAATGAAAGATATAGAGGGGTCTGGATGAGTGAGTACGGGTGCGAGGGGAATGCTCCTTTTTCGAAGGCCAGCTTGGCTATGTTGTTCCAGGCAAGGGTCTTGGGTTTCCTATAAAGGAGTGTAGTCAGCGGAGCTGTCAAGACACTAAAGTACTCTATGTGAACCGGTGGTAAAAGTTGGCAAAACCCAGTAACCATTGCTGGGCTTTCACTGTCTTGGGTTCCGGCCAGGTTTGGACGACCTTAACCTTCTCTTTCTCCATTCAGACCCCATGGGAAGTTATCACATAGCCCAGAAATGACACGGTTGCCTGGTGGAAGAAACACTTCCCTGCCTTCAGGAATAGTTGATGGTGGTGTAGATGATGGAGAACCTTAGTTGTCCTGGTTGGTGGAGTCCCCTTCGGGTCAGCAGAACACCTCACAAAAGGGCACGGTGAATGTGGCGTATGTGGGAATGGTAGCGTCATTCAGTCTCTACTGCCCCTCTGCCCACTGCAATGCCTTTCTCGAGAGCAAGGAGACGACATAGGCGACTTTGGCTTGTTTTGTGGGAAAGCGAGTAGGGTGCATTTAAATCGTCTGCAAGCACTGAAGAAGAAATCCTTCACCGCTGTCCGCATCTCCGGAGTAGTGTGTGGAGTTGATCATGGAAAATCGTTGAGAGCAGCCAGCATCGGCTTCGCAGGGGGTGCCTCAAGAGGTGAGAGGGCACACCGTACCTCCTCCATGAGCGATTTGAACTCGTGCATATCCAACAAGGCTAGACACTGAAGTGTGTCTAGCGGGGGTTGTTATGGGGGACATGATGGTGATGGTGATTAGTATTCGGGGGAGTGTGCCACCCAGGGCGGATAAAGCAGAGGGCCCAGGGCCCCAAGGGCACCACACCCAGGAGAACCAGGCCCAACAGACAACAGACCCGTCCTAAACATCCTTTGTCCTATAAAATTCAAATAAAATTCAAATGTGCGACTAATACAATTCAAAATTCTCCGCAAGAGCTGAGTTCTACTAAGTCAGTATTTGTCATAATATTTCAAAATAGCGTAAGAAATAAGAATGGTAATTTAATAGTCAAGAAATTATTCTTGATAGTTTTAAGGGTGTTAAATATTATAATGAAAATATATTTTGAATTTAAGATTTTCAATAAAATGTTTTAGTTTTATTCATTATAATTGTAAACTGTAACTGATGTTGTTTGCTTTATTTAAAAATGGATTAAACCTGGTGTGTATAGTGAAAACAATTAAAAGCCTATGCCCTTTTCTACAATTTTCTAGCCCTTGTCCCCTATGGAACACAATGGGCCTGGTTTGGAGTACAAAGTGAGTTACCGGCAACAGGATGTGGAAAAGGAGTGGCAGGAGCAAATGGTAAAGAGGCACTCATTCGTTGTAAAGAACACACCAACATTCGTCCCTTATGAAATTAAGATCCAAGCTAAGAACCATGCTGGCTGGGCTCCTGAACCTGAAGCCATCATCGCCTATTCAGGAGAAGACTGTAAGTACACTACAGTTTTTTTTTTTTTTTTTTTTTGCACATATATAAATTCCTCAAAAAAGCTGTAAACCTTTTGCTGTATTAACATTTTCCTTTACAAAATGTCTGTCTCTATTTATTTTATTATTTCCTAAAAATACTTTGAAGCATATCAACAAGCCTGGGCAGTGGTGGCTCAGCGGTTAAGGATGACCACTGGATCGGTGATCCGAAGGTCAGTGGTTCAAGCCCCAGTACCACCAAGCTACCACTGTTGGGTACTTGAACAAGGCCCTTAACCCTCAATTGCTCAGTTGTATACAGATAGCTGTACGTCTAGAAACCTGCTGATAAAATACAGCATCCACTTTACATAAGTACTTGGCTGCCTGGTCTTATTGTGGATATTAAATAGTACACAGGGGGATTAACATTAATTTCTAACATGAAGGCTTTGTAGTCTTCAGCAGCCTGACAGTTGAAATGCAATAGTGGCTATAAGCTTTCTGCACTTTCAGCTCAAATTATTCATCTTGCTTTCAGTTTTATTTCAAGGTTTACCTCCTGATGGTATTCAACTTCATATGTTTTAGAAATTTGTGCTGTCTGTTGCTTTTTCTTAAGTCTCTCTGCTTATGCTATCACTCTCTCCTTCTGTGTGTGTTTGCAAAACCAGTTTTGTTTTTGTTTTAAAATGACTCCTACTATAATAGATGTGTTGAAGTATGGAAATGGATTCCTTAAGCTTTAAATAGCAAATAGCTTTTTACTGTGTAGAAAAACAGGCTGCATGGTGGCATAGTGGTTAACAAGCCTGCCTCAAAGCAAGAAGGTCCTGGGTTTGTGGGTTTCACAAGGGGTTTCTGTGTGGTGTTTGCATGCTCTGCCCCTGCTTGCATGGGTTTCTTCCAGGTACTCCAGTTTTCTCCCTTTGTCAAAAGACATGTACATGAAGCTAATTGGATATTCTCAATTGTCCTTTGGTGTAGTGTGAATGGTTGTTTGTGCTTGGCCCTGTGATGAGCTGACAGACTGTAGGATATACCCCAGAGTTGTCTCACTTAGGCTCCAGTATCCCTGTGATCCTAGTAAGAGTAAGTGGTTTGGAAAATTGATGTATATTAATCAATTATAAATATCTGATGTATATTAATCAATATAAAATATCTGCCTGTGCAGTAAGATAACTTGGTAGAATTTTATAAAATAGCAAAAGAAATATGTAAGCTTTGGAAAACTAAGAAATGGCTAACAATAAGTGGGTAAACACTGTATTAACATAAATAAACTCAAAACTGGACTGTCAATTTTCTTTGACTGTTTTTTTCTCTCCGTTTGATGAAAAAGTTCTTAAGTAAACATTGCATGAAGTATAGCTAATTAGAATAAACTACCTACGTATTCTCCAAACAGTATTAATAATTGTGCACATGCTGCTCTGGTATAGTATATTACTCCCAAAATACGATCTAAGAGAATTTTCGGCCGGATATAAGATTTTTTTAGTCTTGATTAGTTTGCGAATTTTTGCAGGGTAGAAAATGGAGTGTTTATATCTGGTGGAAAAAGAAATATGATTCATGGCTCCATACCAATACCTAAGCATTGCTTCCTATCCCATTTTTATGACCAACTGTATAGTATAGCGGCAGCTGGAGCTTTTCCCCTAATTATTCTGACTATTCAGGAGCTAATGTAACTTTGGAATACGTATATCTATTGCTTTTATTGGTATTTTATGTGTGTGTGTGTGTGCGTGTGTGTGTGAGTAGTTCCAGCAGCAGCACCAGAGAACGTGGCGGTGGAAGTGATTAACAACACAGTGGTGAAGGTCAGCTGGAAACACATTCACAAGGACAAATGGCACGGACATCTGGGAGGCTACAGGGTAATCCCTCACCCATACACTTTCTGATTTCTATTCTTCACTTTAAGGCCCACAATTCCTCGTGTGACTCCAGTTTTCATCATCTATCCCAATATCTGTCTCTTACAAAAACCTTCTCTAGTGTAGCCACCACTACAGTTTTACTCCTGAAACTCAGTAAACTAAATAACTGAATAACCTTGTAGTTTTTATTTCTCTTTATTTCTTATGATGTACAAATATGGATATTAATATGGATGTTTAACACTGTGGGCGGCATGGGGGCATCATGTCTGTTTCAAATTCAAAAAGGGCAGAGGCCACACCTTCCACTGACAGTAAATTAATTAACGTTGATAATGGTTAAAATAGTTTTGCTTATGTATTTTCAAATTTATCGTATGCAACTTACAAAAAAAAGGTGACACTGTAAATCATGAGTTCGCTTTGACTCTATGGTTTTAACCTCAATGCCATGAGGGCAGACTAATAGACCGAGAGGTATTTTCACTATAAAATAAACGACAATCTTGATCACCTCATTTTGAAAACCTTTCACAGAGGGGCAATGCCACAGTATATACATTCCACCCTACAATGGCAAAAGTAATTGACATTTTGGTCAAAAATTAGATTTTGCAATAAATGGCCTCTGGGTAGCTGTTTACACCTTTTTAAAAGTGTGTTTGTGTGAAAATTAAAAACCAGCACAGAAGAATGAAATTTGAAAAAAGAAGTTAGTGACACTGTTTATTCATATTATAACACCAAAAGGAAACAAGTGCACTGGAAGTAAGTTACATCTTTTTGAATGGGCTCTGTTGCATTATAATATTTTTTGAGAAGCAAAACCGATACCAAGTTGAAGCAAGTAACAAATATATGTCTATTTTAAGTCCAAATTATGCTAATTTTGCGAAAATAAAACAATGATAAATTATTTTATAATTATTGGCCATTTGTACAAGAGATTTGATCCCCGTAGCCCCATGTCAGTGTTTTCACAAGTGTTGATAGCCTTGTACTGACCACTGTTAATACAGGTGATACTCGAAACTTCAACTTAAAAGGTGAAACTAATATATTATGTAGACTCATTACACACAAAGTGAAATATTTTAAGTTTTTATATATATTTTAAGGCTATATAATTTACATAATTTTGATGATTATGGCTTACAGCAGGGAAGCTTTGTAATTTGAAGCCAGTGAGTCGATGGCAGTTTTTGGAACAGCTGCCAGTATGTGACAGTTCACCAGGTCTGCTAGACACTGAGTGATTAAAAAATGATTTATACATGTACAAGATACACTGTGATTATTAATCTAATCATTTGTGTTTGTCTCCTGTTATGCTGTTGTGTTGTTATTTTTGCCTTGTTATTTGTTTGTAGGATAATAAACTTCTAAAAAGTATGCAAATTGTTTCTTAAGACCTATATAATTTACCTATTTTGTGCAAATTGACATTTTTGAAAAAAACATTTTGATAAATTTTAATGCTGCCTGTTTAATAAAATATATTATTGGGCACCATTTGTCGACCAAAATTATAACATTCATGTCATGACTATTAATTAATATGTTCATGCACACACATGGGTAAACTTTTTATTCAATTTGTCAAAATAAATGTTAAATATTTTTCTTTTTTAAATTTCATAAGTAATGAAAAATACTAAAACCAGAGAATATAATATTATAAATAATATCCAAGTTATTTACATTGGCATAAAGCAATTTATTGATATTATTATTCAAACTAAATTTTTCTGTTTAATACAAAATTATTAGTTAAAAATAAATAAAAAATTTTCACTTCTTTATATACAAGACATGGCATGGTTATTGTTATTAGTACTTAAGTATTTATGTTCAAATTGCAGATTAAAAAAATAAATTAACATAAAAACAAAAACAGCTTAATAAATGTAAAAATAGGCATTCTATAAAATGTCATAAACCCTCAGCCAGGACGCTTTGTCATCGAATGGTTCCATTAACTTCATCACCACATTTTCAGATAGTCTCTCCACCATGGGATGACTAGGGTCTTGCCAAGATATGGGATGACATTGCAAGTCACCTGCCACCCAGAACTTGGTGCTAAACTTGTCGGGTTTCGTTGCAATGTACTGCAGGAAACGGCAGGGAGGCTTGGTTGGGAAAAGTTGCTTGTCAATGGTGATGTATCTGCCTGGATTGTAGGATGTGATGCAGTTGCCAACAAAAGACCCCCAAACATCAGAGACTGCAGTAAATCTGTCATTCCCAACTCATTCACTGCGTGTGTCCATGTCATCAAAGCATAGGTGTCAGATGATGTCTTGGAAGCTGATCAGTACTGATCATAACGCTGATCAGTAGGTGTCCCAGTTTTTCCGACCATGCATCACGCAGCAATGGAAGTTTGACTGCCCGTCTCAAGAGGAGGATGGCGATGAATGCCATTAATTCACGGAGGGCCATGAACCAACTGGCATGCTGCATCTGGCGTCTATGCTGAACAGTCCACTCCTGAATAGTTCGAAGCTTTTCAAGAATTACAAAACAGAGGAAGCTCTGTAAGCGACTCAACACTGTTGGCATTCCAGCAGTAATCTGCAGCATACGGTTCTATTGGGCTGTGATGGAGAGGCCTCCCGACCTGTTCTTCACGCCACACTCTGCCTTCTTTTGCCTTCTCTGTTGGCCCAGTGTGTGTCTCCTGATGACCTCTCTTTTCTGGTGGTGGTGAAGCCTCCTCATCTGTAGGGTGATCATATTTTTGAGATGAGCAATGAGATATCCATTTGATGTGAGCAATGAAAAACTCAATCAAAATTAGAAATTTACACAGATATAAGTTAAATTATAATTTAAAAACATCTCAAGTATGCTTCCTCTGTATTGATTTGATTTAGGATCTTTTCATCTTTTTCTAAAATGTAACTGCCATAATCAGGAAATGAAAATAGGATTTGGGAAATATTACCGGAAGGAATTTCAGAGTCTGTACTCGGCTGAAGGTCTACGTATGTCTTCTCCATCTGAGTCGCAAGGGTTGACCTGGTTCAGGATCATGTCCAAGGCCTGCGGAGTGCTGTAGTATTTCGGAATCTTTCTTTCTTAGTTAACGGTCATACAGCATAAAGTTTTATGTGCTATTATGTGCTGTGAGTGAGCTATTTATCCACCTCGGAAGTGTAGTCATCTGGCAATAAGTCAAAAATGGGTAGATAAGGTAACTTAATTTATGCTTAAAAAACACTGGATTTTTTCATGTCCTATCACATGTCTTCAAAGTTAGGTCTTTAGGCGGCACCAGGAATATGTGCACACTTGTGATTTGTGGACTAACAGTTATGAAAGCAGACACAGTGAAGAAAAATAGCAGACAGTGTACCTGACAAGAGCTTGCAACAGAGGCATTCACTTCAGTTAAGTTTAATTTATATAGCACGCTTACAGTGTCCACAATCACACAAAGTGCTGCATGTATCATATCACAGCTATTTACAGTTACAATTGCCCTCCAGCACATGAGAAGGCAGTCTGTGTTATTATAACATTGTGTGGGTATCCCTTAAAATTTTCTGTTGGGCCTGTACAGTATACAGTCTAACTATGTAGAAAAAAGACAGGGAACACCTGGTGACTGTTTAGCCATTATGTTGTACTTGCCTATGCTGTTTTCAACAATATCACAATGGGGTGCTGACCTAATTAGTTTTGATATGCTTTTCTGTTCCCACCAAAGTAAAAAGGGGGGTGACTATCTCTCACTTAAATGCAGGCTATGCATTCAATATTACGATGACTGTGACGCGAACCATTTCACACATGAACAATGCTGACTAAAGAATGGGTGAAAAATGTGAGATATGGTCAAAAGCTCATAGGCTATTTGTTATGACTGAAACAATACAGTGTGTTTTCAAAGCCCTTTCCAGTCCTTACTCTGGAGAAAAGCTCAAAAAGCTTATCAAGCGTACCCCTCCCCCCTGAACTTAGCACGTCCACGTCTGTGAACTGTTAGTCTTACAGGTAATGGCCACATTTACAAATGAAGGGTGGCTGATTGCAGAAGTGAAAAAAAAGTCAGTGGTGGGGGTGTGAGCTGCCCTTAATGATGTTTCTGGCCTGAGACACACCGCTGACGGGCAATTTCCTGCACAGAAGGAGGGGAGCACCTGATGATTTTCTCAGCTGTCCTCACCACTCTCTTCACGTTCCTCCAGTCGGTAGCAGTGCATTCCCCGCACCACACAGAGATGCAGTTAGTGAGGATGCTCTCTACAGTGCTCCTGTAGAACGTATTGTAAATGGGCAGGGGCAGGTGGGCTCTCTTCATCCATCTCAGGAAGTGCAGGTGCTGCTGTGCCCTCTTAACCAGAGATGCAGTGTTCACAGACCAAGTGAGGTCGTCTGTGATGTGCATCCCCAGTAAGTTGGTACTGCTAACCACCTCCATGGCTGTGTTGTTGATGAGCAGAGGAGCGTGGCCGGGCTGGATCTTCCTGAAGTCCATAATGATCTCTTTGGTCTTGTCAACATTCAGGATCAGGTTGTTGTCTCCACACCATCTCACCAGCTGCTCCACCCTCTCTCTGTACGCCAGGTCGTTATCATCTCTGATGAGGCCCACCACTGTTGTGTCAACAGCAAACTTCACAATATGGTTAGTGGCAGACCCTGGGACACAGTCATGCGTCATCAGAGTGAAGAGCATGGGGCTCAGGACACCTGTGAGCCTGTGCTGAGGGTGATGATGCTGGAAGTGTTCTTGCCGACCCGCACTGACTGAATGCTTATGGTCCACATTCATACTGTTCCATAGTTTGACTCTGATGGTTGATGTACAAAAACATTTTATTTTTTAGCATACCTTTTACATTTAAAAATCAATCAATATATCAAATTTGCCATTGTACATTATTTGCACTGTTTGATATTTTACAATATCTGTGAATTATAATAATTTTAACTTCAAGAATAATCAGTTTGTGTGATCTCAGAACACAGTGTTATGAATAGTGTTCTTTTCTAAAGAATTAATAATGAATGTAACAACATTTTGTAATTATTTCCCCAGACTTCCACACAATAATTGAAATATGGTAAAACTAGAGAACAGTATAAAATGTGCAGTGACTTATGATCTAGAACATGCTTTGCTTTATTTAATATTGAAATGCAACGTGACAAATTAGTCTGTATATATTTCATAAGTGATTTCCAGGCAGACCCCACTTTGAACCCCCAGGCTCAGGTGGGATTGGGGAGGTCCTCGAAGTATTCCTTCCACCTCCCAACCAAATCCCCAGTGGAGGTGAGTGGCTCCCCACTTCCACTCGGGAGTCCCACTGGCCAAAAGGACTTGATGGGCCTCCTTCTTCAGCTTGACAGCCCCCCTCACCGCAGGTGTCCTCCACCTGGTTCAGGGGTTGCACCGATGACCTTCTGGCCGCAGCTCTGGGCTGCCACCTCAATAATGGAGAAACAGAGCATGGCCCATTCGGTCTCTATGTCCCTGGCCTCCTTTGGGATGTGGTGGTAGCTCTGCCGGAAGTGGGAGTTGAAGGCCCTTCTGACAGGAGATTCCACCAAATGTTCCCTAGAGACCCTAACTACATGCTTGGGTCTCCCAGGTCTGGAGGGTAGCCTCCTTTGCCATCTGAGATAGCTCACCACCAGGTGGTGATCAGTTGACAGCACAGTTCCTCTCTTCACCCGAGTGTCCAAAGCATGCGGCCACAACTCCTATGACACGACTAGAAAGTCAATCATGGAACTGCGGCCTAGGGTGTCCTGGCGACATGTGCACTTGTGGACACCCTTATGTTTGAATGTGGTGTTTGTGATGGACAAAACGTGATGACCACAGAAGTCCAACAATGAAACATCATTTGGGTTCAGATCGGAGAGGCCATACCTACCAATTACAGTTGTGTTCAAAATTATTCAACCCCCACTGAAATTGAATGTTTTGGCCAGTTTGACATTGATTTTGATCATTCAGTCATCTTGCTTACATTTACATGAAAGAGGCACTTGTA
>JBCNYG010000006.1:23809814-23821676 GCA_039654305.1 Porochilus rendahli | reverse complement strand
ATAAAATGGAAGTATTGCGATTTACTATTTAATAGCATGCAAAAAAGGAGGTTTATGTATTTGCTTGTTAGGGGTGATGGAAGTCATGTTTTTTTTTTTTTTTTTTTTTTTTTTTTTTAAAGGGCGGCAACAAACCGAATTATCAGGGGATGAAAAGCCACTGTATTAAAAAATCAGTAAATCTAACAGAAATGTAGTCAATCTAATTATTTACTTGACAGAGTCCTTGTTTTTATGAAATAACTCAAACTATTCCTGCCTTCAGTAGTTCTTCAATTAACCAAAGTGCATTAGACTAGCAAACATGGAATTAATTACTTAAAACCAAGTAAAATCTTTAATAAAAACCACAGTGGACACACTTAAGGTCTTGCTTTTCTTTTCAGGACAGTCCAGGATTCATTTGACTCCAAGAAATCATACAGTCTCCCCTGTGGCTAAAGCCAATGTTTCTTCTATAGGTATTATGAGTCCATATTTAAAATCAGTTACGCAATGTCAAATAGTTTGGATATCCATGAGTCATTACTCATTTTATTTATTTATTTGCCAATCTGCTTAATCCTACTAGGGTCATGGGGAGGCTGGAGCCTATCTCAGCCAATACTGTGTGAAAGCAGGGTACACCCTGAACAGCTCACCAGACCATCTCACAAACACAACAATTCTGCGACACACACACAACCATTCACACTCACACCTAGGGGCAATTTGGAACAGCCAGTTAACCCACTGTGCATGTTTTTGGACTGTGGGAGGAAACCAAATTACCCGGGGGAAACCCACACAAGCACAAGGAGAGCATGCAAACTCCACACAGAAATACTTGGGCCTGAGACACGAACCCATGACCCTCTTGCTGTGAGGTGGACATGCTAACCACTACACTGCCATCCTACATAAGTCCTTGCTATAAAGCGAGTGCAGTGAGCGGAACACCAGCACTAATTGTGCTTTCTCGTCTGACTAGATTTATGTGGTGGTACATGCCTGGTTCATAGGAAGGTTGAGCTGTTGAGAGAGCCACTTTGGTGGGCTCGGTAGCCATCCCAGAATTCCATCAGCCACTCGATTTATGTGGTAGCGCATGAATCTGCAGTTTTTAGAGTTCCCACTAAATGGGCCTGGAAAGATAAACAAAACGCATACAAACGGACTAAACAGACTTGGATCACCTGCCCCTCGCAGCACTTTATTTCTTATTAAAAGAAGTAGTACAAGAAAGGAGTTTTCCTGCATGTTATCACTGATCGAATGTAAAGCTAAGATGCATGCTTTGTTGAGCTGGTGGAAAAGCTTAGGTGTCAAAAACCCATGCGAAAAGTCTGCATCTGAAAAGGTAAGACATTTGGATGGTGACATTTGGGGAGCCAGAGTGGTGAAAGACAGAACTGCATAGAGAGTCAGCTGCCAGTACTTAAGTGGATAAATGGAAGCATTTGAAAGCTGTGGATCAGCTGTGGCACAATTTTCTTTGCTCCCTTGGCTTTTGGTGTTTTTTGGCCTGGCGTGAGGGCTTCTAAATACTGCTTTGCTGGCAGATGCTTCCTGTCTCATTTAATCCCACTCTGCAGCAGCAGATGACAAAGAACCAGCAGCAGGACTCGATATTTATAGCTTCACACTATTTTTTTTTTCCTGGTGACATGAACACATCAGAGTGAACTGAATTTATGTGAATTGCTGCTTTGACAAGAAAAAAGAAATAAGTGAGTGACATTTTCAAATGTTAAAAGAATGCCTGTCAGAAGCTATGTAATACAGAAATACTTGGCCTGAGGAAAGAGGTTGATGGATGTAATTATCACATCTGATCATGAGGGAAGACACTGCCCTGAGTCAGATGAAAATTAAACAAATCTTTAAACAAACCTTACCTAATTGGGACACAAAACATTTTGGAAAACAATTAGCTGTTATGTTGATGTTCGACACACATTGGGTACATAAAACATAAAAAACATAAAAAAAGCTTTCAGTTTTTGCCTATTAGGTTGGGCTATTTTTAATTATTTATCTGCAACATGGCTTATTATTTAGTATTTATTCTTTGTGTATATTTATAAAATATTGCTTAAGCAGGTTTTTAATTAAAAATGCTTTGTTCATTTTGTTTATTTTAGAGGCAAAACACAATCCTGCTCCACTCCTGAACTAAACTATCAAAACATTTACTCGAACATAGATTTCTCTTGATTATACACTAACCACCACTTGTTTTTTCTCTTGCTGTTATTTTTCTTTCCCTCTTTTTACTGTCATCACCCGCTGTGTTGAACATTAGTGCCTCAGTTAGCGACAAATTTGCAAATATCGCCTGGATTCTTGGGAAGGAACAAATGGATTCAGAGTTATATGTTGCATATATGAAAAACCATAAGCCCATCTTACAATTCTCACGAACTAACCAGGCTGATACTGAACCTGAAGTCACAAAGTCAGGTTAAATATAAAGCACCCAGTGATTATAAATCACTTTCATAAATTGAAGCATTTAAATATTACTTTGCTTTTGACATTCCTAATGCAAACATTGACTTATAAATCCAAAATTATTGTATTTAGCACAGTAACTAACACTTTACAAAACTCCTCTATTTAATTAATACTAATTTCCCATTTCTGGCTTACTAACCCCTTCCTAACCCCTCCCTGGCTATGCGACTTCTGTTGGTGAAGGTAACTGGGCGATATCTGAGGCTAAAAACTCCTCTAAGAATTTCCTGGTCATTAAGGTGCTGGAGCCTGGAACAGAATATACAGGACGCATTATGGCTAAAAGATGGCATGATAGTTCTAGCATTTTTGATCAGGACCAAAGGTGAGACGAGGGATTCTCTGCAAACATGCATCCTGTCGCCATGTCGTTGTCCTAGAACACTCTATGTTACATTTTTAAATGTTAGCAGCTCAGTCAAAAGAAATGTTTTCGTGTTTACCACATCTTGATTTGATTTGTTCTACATTCAGGTTGGTTTCAAAAAAATAATTGACTGCTAAATTTCTTATTCTAATAGTTTGCACATTGCTAAGCTCAGAAAGGCTTCCAATATAAACAGTCAATAGCACAAGAAGGTCCAGCAAAATTTTGTGAACGAATTGTTGTGTTCCATAGGTTTGGCCAGCATTCACAGTGGAATTTCAAATCAGGGCTGGTTTATTGGACTGATGTGTGCGGTGGCTTTACTCACACTTATCGTGCTCATCGCCTGCTTTGTAAACAGGAACAAAGGAGGGAAGTACTCGGGTAAGGACCAACATCAAATGCACCTCCATCAGCTTTTTTGTGTTCATTTACTACCAGAAGCCAATTAGCAGTGAGCATAGGCGGGTAGGGAAAAATAGATGGACGGATTATAGATAGCAAGCAAATAACCTCTGTATAAAGCTACTAGAAAAAGAAAGATTAATGATGTTTGTAAGACGCACACTCATTTGAGAGAGAAGGAATTACAATTAAAGTTATTTTGCAAAATAAAATATGTACATAGGAATTTCAACATATATATATATATTTGGATGACAGCATGCGTGTGGAAAATAACAATAAGTATATAAAATATCCAATATAGTGCCATGCTGTATAGTGGATTTTACTGCCACGCTGCTGTAGTGTAAAGAACAAAGGCACAAATACGGTACAAAATTTCCATCTGTTTACAAATCAGGGTGACATATCCATAATCCAAATAGAAAGCAGAAAGAACTGAAAACAAACATGAAATAAAGTAGCGATGGGCCACATTTGGGCCTTTTAATCACTGCTTTGGCTTTTGCCTGCTTAGTCATCTGGGATGTGTAGGCGATCTGTAGTTTGTTTGCCAGCAATCCTGGACACTGAGTGTGATAAAGAGAAGATCATGACAAATACTAGCTCAACCACATTTTACCACAATAGCTTTTAAATTAATGGTAACAGGAACTGACTCAGTAAGAGGGATCTGTCCAAAAAAAAAACTTTTATTTTTTACCACTTAAATGCATTGGTTTATATGCCATAATATTGTGTTTATTAAAAAAAGTATAAACTTTATATCCCTTTCTTCAGTGAAAGAAAAAGAGGATCTCCATCCAGACTTGGAGTCTCAAGGAATTAATGATGACACATTCTGTGAATATAGGTAGGCAAACAAATATCTTGTTTTTTGATCATTGTACATAAAGTGGTACACAGTTGCATAAAAATGATAATTGTAAGTCGCTCTGGATAACAGGTCCGTCAAATGCTGTAAATGTAAATGTAAAAATACAGTGGTATTTCAGTATCTTGACATTTTTCCTATTTTTTGCCTTTTAACCTATAATAGATAAATTTTGAGTAGTAATCATACACAAAACCAAGTTACATTCCAAATTGCTGAAGTAAAATTTTAAAAATCCAATAAAAAAAGGTTTTAAAAATTTGTAAAAAAAATTAATTAATAAAAATAAAAACCGGAGAGTGGTGTGTGTATGATGTATTTTACCCCCTTTGCTAATAAGACCAAAAATGTGATCTGATGTTACCAATTACCTTCAGAAGTCACATTAAAAAGGGCCACCTGTGTACAGTCTATGTCAGATGATCTCAGTATTTATATACATCCGCTCTCAAAGGTGTAAGGGTGTTAAGGTGTTACCAAAGTCTGCAACAACACTAATTGAGAGCTACTACCAAGCAGTCAACCCCATAAAGACCAAGGAGCCCACCAGAGAGGTCGGAAAAAGCTGTAGAAAAGTACAAATCAGGGTTGGGTTATAAAATATCTGAAACCTTTAAAATTTCACAGAGCATTATTCACCATCATTACAAAATGTAAAAATGGCACCACAACATACTTGCCCAAAGAGGGCCATCCAGTGAGTCTCACAGATGGGGCAAGGGGCAACAAATCATCACTTACAGTATAATTTGTTAGTGTGTGGAACTGAAAACCAGATTGGGGGTGGTGTGGCATAAGTATATAGTCCACAATGTAATTTTTTGTAAAAGTGATGTTTACTTTTAATATTAAATTAACTAATTAGATCTCTGTAAGATATAAATTTCCAATATTTTAACATTGCTTTTAGTGTATGCCTCTTGGATTCTACAGTTTTCAATGTACATATCATACCACAGTGGTACATATTTCTGTACATAGTGAGTTTTTTTATATATTTGGTGTATCCTATTCCATACATCTATAGAGTTTGCAAGAATTGTTTTTTCCCTTCTTCTTTTTTTATTTCACTTTAGTACGACAGATTTTCTTTGGGATTAAATGGTGAGCACATCTTTTTCCCCAATATTTATTCAGTCAGCTTCATTCTCTATTGGTTTCCAATATTTTGCTACTTTAGCCATTTTAAAAGATAGCCTGTAAAATGTTGGATCTGCTAAATCCTCTCCTCTCCCTTGGAGCGAATACTTTACTTATTGTAATCCTTACATCCGGAGAAACTGTTTGACAATATTGTTAAATTATCTTAAAGATGATGGATAGTATTCTAATTGGCAACATAACGAAGCCCTGAACTCTTCTCCACAATGTTAATAGTTTGCAATCGTTTGTAATAGTGGGTTAAAATCCAATAATAGTATTTCTTGCACATTCTGACAGAGTTTGATTCTAATATACTTCATGCATTTACAGGTATATTTAAAGTTATATTTTTTCTACCATACAGTGAAGGTATGATGCACTCATTGGCATAGCCTAACTTATTCCAATTAAATGTGTAGCCTGAGGGTTTACAGTATGTCTTGTATATGGTATACATCAGGTGTGGCAGTGATGTCATGGGATCAGTCACCATAGTTAAAATACTGTCTGCATACAATAGTTTATGCTTTTGTTCACCACCTTCCATGCACCTAATACTATTATTCACCCTTATACTAATAGCCAGTACTTCTAGATTTTTTTTTAATAAAATAAGAGGGAGCTAAGAGAGCAGCCTTGACAGGTGGCTCTATGCAGGCCAAAACGGGATATGACCTCAATAGTTATTACTGCACCTTTTGTTTCCTTACATAACATTTTTACCCACTGATAAAAAATCGACCAAAACCAAAATGTTTTAAAGTACACAAAAGGAAGCCCCACTCATCCTTATCAAAGGCCTTTCATCATCTCTGAAGATGGCATTTACTAGCACATATTTAGCCTGGCTCAATCTCATTAGGTAGAAAATGCCAAGGTCGGTTTTTATGTTTTAATTATTGCTATTATACACTGCCCGGCCAATCAATCAGTCAGAAAAATAAATATATAATTAAACACACAGGCAAAAAACTGAGAGGTAAAATGGTATTTTGTTGGCCCACCTTTAGCCTCGGTTATAAGACATAACTGCCATGACATTGTAACTGCAATGACATTTTTCTTCTTGAAAAAAAGAGTTTTACTATATTAAAAAAGGCTTGTTTCTAGTAAAGTATTTTATTTTGGATTTATTTCAAGGTTCTTAAATTAAGAAGCACAGGTGGAGTAAATATTTCAATAAGAAGAGGAAGTCTGGCACCTCTGATTAGGCATATTGTTCTTGCTTGTTTCTAAACAAATCCATTTCCAAATGAGTTGAAAAAATCTTAATAAGCCAAAGTTGTCTCGCTGTATTAGTTGGGGGATTACTGTCTCACTGAATTAGTTGGGCTGGCCAGTCCTTCATAAATTGGCAGCTGGTTGAAAGCTGTGCGATTTGTAGATGAGTTTCCTTACAGTGAAATTAATTGTTTCAAATAATGCACACATATTTTTAAATATTTAAATCATACCACACACTTCAATAGCAAAGAGAACAACAGATGCTGGATGTCAGGTTTAAATAAATGAAACAGATTTCACATGTAGGAGGTTTATAAAAAATATTTTTTTCAATTTCCATTTAATTTATTTATTAATTTATCTATTTATTTATTTCTGCATTTCAGTGTCTGCTTCTTTTTTCTTGTGGCTTTTTATTTTTTATTTATTTATTTTTTAACCTAACAATAGCACCACCTGACTGGTCTGCAGCTAGGCAGCCCCATACACAGCAAGCTGTGGTACACTGTGTTCTGACACCATTCTATCATAACCCGAATTAATAGTTTCAGCACTGTGAGCTACAGTAGCTCTGTACTAGCCTTCACTCCTCACATGCAGAGCTTTGGGCACCGATAACACTCTAGCCAGTTCACTGGTTGAACATTCATGGTAGGATTAACACTGCATACCAATGATACACAACAAGAGCTGTCATTTTAGAAAAAGTAGTAGATCAAATCATTTAGTTATGGCATTGTGCCCCTGTTTAAAGTCACTGAGATCCTGCTTGTTTTTCCTTTTTCCAACACATTAAACTCACTGTTTACTTTTTGCTAAATACAGCCCATTTTTTTGTCATGGCTGATGAGTCTATATAATATATTGTAATTATTCGCCAGATTCAAGGCATTGTTTAATTATACTACGTAGTTTAGTTTTCTTTCCGTTATGTTTGCATAAACCAAAAAGAGTTTAAGGAGATCCTGATAGAGAGAACCTTTGTGAAGGAAAATTATCCGGTGGAAAAGTCAGATCCATTGCTGAATAGCAGTCACAGTTTGTAGACACAGGTACCCAGCTGACAAGGAGCACATTCGGCAAATGAGAAATGGACAAGAAACGCATGTGATCAAAGATAGAAAGATTTAAATTTCTGCTCACAATCAGACATCCGATAACTCTATTTGGCAAGGTGTGACTACTTCCTTAGGATCTGAACCTGCCTGCACTGGGAGCTCACCGACGTCCATCCTAGTAAAAAAAAAAGGAAGAAGGAAAAAAACATGCATATTTTTGCTGGTGTTCCTGAGGGTGCCCAGTCTTTAGCAGGAGATAGGGATTGTGGGGGAAATCTGGTATAACTGAAAGGAACTTATCTCCAGGGCAGTGCTATCTGTGTTCATGCCATTAGTCATCTATTTCATAACAGTCGTTGTGAGACCTCAGTGAGCGTAGCCATAACATACAAATATCAAGAGTTATTAGGCCTAAATATTTGAATATGTGTCATTTAAAATATTCAACATGGTAATATTAGAGTAATGATGACATAGTGTCCGTGATCATTAGATTATCAGCATATGATTAAATTGTATTTCAATATTCAAATATAACACAGTAATTCATGGGCAATTAAATACTGGCTTTCTGACCAGGCTTCTGCAAATGTGCAGATTTGGCAGTTTCAGCAAAAAAAACTACTTCTCTTTAACTGTGCAAAAATTTACAAAAGGTAGTGCAGTAGATGATAGTGTAATCAGGGATTTAAAAAATATAGATCTTATATATATATATATATATATATATATATTTAAACACAAGTTTATCAGTTCTAGATAAACTATGGCTATTTGGCAATTTAAAAAAATAATAACCCTGCTGTCATTCATACATCCACCCATTATCTATACCACTTATACATCAGGGATGTGGGAGAAGCTTGAGATATCCCTAGCTGACTTTAGGCGGGTCTTACCCATATGGATTTGTGTTAAGCGATATTTTATAATTAATAGTCTTCTCCATTGTACAGTCTGTTGAATACATACCGATCACTCTGAGAGCTTTGTTTTAAGTGATACCATACAATACACCCTATTGTTATACCTTTATTGTTAAACTATACCTACTTAATAAATATGGTTTATTTTTAATATATGATAAAATAATATAAGCTGGTATTTTAAAGGGTTCTAATCAACCAGAAAATGCAGTCCTGTTCAGTCAACTCTTTCTTTTTTTTTTTTAATTCAGTGATAATGATGAAAAGCCTCTGAAAGCAAGCCAGCACTCGCTGTCTGGAGATCTGAAGCGAAGGGACAGTGGGGACAGCATAGTGGACTATGGCGATGAGGATGTTCAGTTTAATGAGGATGGATCTTTTATTGGAGAATATGCTGGACAAAAGGAAAGGGCATCCATGGAAATCAAAGGAACCTCTCAGAGCAAAGCATAAAAGGGTAAATCCTATTTTATTTTGCTCACAGGAATTTGGCACAGGGACTAAAAAGGGAAAAATTGCATAACCCCTTCAAATATGTGTTTTGGTTAAAACATATAGTACTTCATGTTATTGTCAATAATGCTTTCATGCTTGTTATTTTATAAGGCTTATTTTCACATCAAATTGAATTAGCTCATTCAGTCTTTTTCAGCTGTACATAGATGTCAGGTACTCATTCTATGTTTTGGATATCAAAACTGCCAAGAAAGGTTTTTTTTTTTTTTTTTTTTTTTGTAAAGGCAGTCTTGATTTTGATATTCCAGTCTTAACTTGTTAAGCACTGTAAGATCTGTTCTACTGTCTTCTTGTAGTCAAACATTTTTAATTTTAATTTTTAATTTTTTGGTAGATAGTATGAATCTATTTTTCCCTTTCATTTTCTTCTAGGCAAATATTGTTGGCATTTTGCATTTAGATCTGCATTCATTATATGTAAGTAAATGTGTGTACAAAAAGCTTTTCAATAAATTATTTCCCATTTTTAAAGTATGCAGACAAAAAAAAAGAATTGAAAGCCAAAATAAGGGTTATATAAGCAGTGATTCATTCCTTAAGTCTGTTAACATATCTGGTATTCAAGCTACACTAACCATTAGCTATATAATATACAGTGCAATCATTATTATTTTGTGTTTGTTTCTCTTAACTTTGTAGTTTGAGCAATATACAGCACAAATTCATGTAAAATATATTATAAAAGACAAAAAAAATAATCTTAATAAAGTTTCCAATTTTGCATTCAGTATTGTCATATCACATGGACTTTACTAAGATGCAAAAATGCACACATATGCAATCTCTCAGCAAGTACTGCTGCTACTGTGGCACACTTTCACCAGTTTTTATTATAAGATAAAATGCAATTCAAGCTGAGATTCTGACCCAAAATACATACAACAGTTTTTGATGGAGTTTGCAGTACTGTGAACAGAACACAATGGGTAATACCATCATGGTGGTGAGCTGTTTAGTACATAGAACTGGTAAACATTCCAATTCAAAACATGATATTTAACTATGCCATTGGATACTCACATAACTGTTTGACCTAACATAGCAGAGAGTAGAATTGCATTTGAATGGTAACAGGCAGCTCCTCTGTACAAATGTTTGTCTTTGCATGTTTATGAATGATGAATGATGTTTCACACAGATTTGACATTAAATTTTATTACTTCTCTTTTTTGGATATGGCTACGTGTTTTTCTTCCTCATATCACTTTCATCCAAAACTGTCTCAAAGATTTATTCACAAAGCATTTTAAGGCTAAATGTGTGGCATAACTCATGAAAACCAAACAAGATTGACAAATAAGATACACCTGGCTAACAGCTTGTGAGTGGCAGAACCTTTACGTGCCAACTTGGTAGTTGCCACTGACTTTACAACATGGCTTACAAAAGTATAAATAGTTAAAAAAAGAAAAAAAAGAAAAATTGGTCCTGTGATGGACTGGCGAGCTGTTCATGGTGTACCCCGCCCAGAGTTGGCTGAGATGGGCACCAGCCTCCCTGTGAACCTAAGTAGGATTAAGTGGTTCAGAAAATGAATGAATAAATGAGTTCAATCCAATTTCAATACAATTTATTTGTATAGCGCTTATTACAACTGGCATTGTCACAAAGCAGCTTAACATAGTATAAGTAATTTAAAAAGGAATTTTTACACATCCCTAATGAGAAGCCCACGGCGACAGTGGCATGGAAAAACTCCCTCAGTTGACACGAGGAAAAAACCTTAAGAGGAACCAGGCTCATAGGGAAACCCATCCTCATTTGGGTGAAACCATAAAATACAAACCACTTAAGAAACTTCAATAAAGTCCAACATCCATTTTGTTATACCACATGCATGTAATCCAGTTGGTTATATCACGAGTTAATGAATACAGCTAAATTTTGACAGCTCGGCGAGTGTCATGCTTTAAATTTTACTACAAAAAGTACAAAAATAGTTTCTCGAAAAACAAAGGACTGCAACTTAACAGTTGTGTGATAGTTTTGTTGAGGAATTTGATTATAAGTTGAGCTTATAAGTGTGGAGCTGCATATCCTGACTCTGAAACATAGGAGTTGATTAAATGCACATTTTTGTGTAACTATTTACATATCATTATTACTAAATATCAACTTAAATATAAGTGTTCATGCACATAACTGCATACAGCATTAGGATGTAACATATAACATGTAACTCTAATTGTAATAAGCAATTTGTATACAAAAAAAGAGGTAATCAAATTACTAGCATGTCACACAATTTCCTCTGGGATCAATAAAGCATTCTGATTCTAGTTTTGTAAAGCCAAAACTTACAGTAAACAAATTAGATTGTTTAAATGAGTCAGAATAGGATGCACTACAAATGTATGTGCAGTATGAACATATTTTACGTATCTGGAGAGCATCTGCACAACATGACAGGTGTTTTGCCATCATCTCCCAAACAGTGCTTTATGTCCATGGTGGCTTCTATGTACAGCATAGGTCTTTGATGCTATCAATTCCAAACTCTTGAAGCCTTTTAGGTTGTTATTCAACAAAAAAGTAAGGGAGAGCAAAAGATCTGGTGCTACCAATTAATTTAATTAATTTGAATTTAGTTTAGTTTAGTATTAGTATAGTGATTTTTACAGTTGACATTGTTGCAAATCAGCTTTACATAGCAAAACAAATTTGGTAAAGAATTTGTGATTGTAACCATCGCTTGATATATCCTATACATTGCTAACACCAAAGTGTGCTGCTACCTTTGCAGTGGTCATTCTAGCATTCAGCATGCCCAGGGCCTGGTCTCCACAGTTGTGGCATCCTCACTTTCCACAAACTTAAACTTTTATAGCCAGTTGACAAAAAACAAAATGTTTT
>JBCNYG010000006.1:23732391-23754055 GCA_039654305.1 Porochilus rendahli | reverse complement strand
CAGAGATGGCTGAGATGGGCGCCAGCCTCCCCGCGACCCTAATTAGGAATAAGCGGTTCGGAAAATGAATGAATGAAAAAATGTATTATTATTATTATTATGGATGTTCCTTACTAAGAATTAATTGCCAGTGTTCATTCTGTATTTTAAATGGACTTTATACTTTTACATATAGCATGGTCTCTTGTTGGCTCATATAATAAACCCATTTGTAAGTTAGCATCTTACCTAGCATCTTACTTTAGGTGGGCTTTTGACCAGCTATTGAATATTTAAAATTCCATGTTAGCACCCTTTTTTAGCCTACGATTTATATGTATATAACATTCCATTAAAAGGCATTTCTTAACTGTCTTTTGTGAATCTCATCTGGAAACTTTTCTTAACACGTCGAAAACACAGTACATTAAACGTATAGACCCTATACATGTCTCACTGCAATATAGATCAGTTTTAGCACAGGACAGAGCATGGCTGCGCCCTTTAACTGCTCCCTCTTAACTATTGTCTGTCATCGCAATGAATTGCTTATGCAATCCTGGTGCAACAAGGATCTACCTTTGGGGATGTGTCTAATTGTGGGCTTAATAACAGCAGCGCAGCTTGACAATCCACTCGTGGGTTTCTCAGAGCAAAGGGACTGCTTTATTGTTAACCATTAATGTGCTGCCTGATATTTCCCTGAATTGGAGAATAACATTTAGGCAGAGATGGTTATGCATTAAGCTTTCAAGTCATTTCAAACATACAATGGATGTTCAATTGCTAGCAATTAAAGGTGTTAAACAGTAGAGCCTATTTGGAACATTGTACATATGCACAAAGAAATGTTGCTAAAAAGTAACATAGGCTTAATATAGGCTTAATGCTACATAAATATGCCACGCTAATAAACTTTTTTTTGTATAATACACTGACATCTGTAGTGTTTGATGATGACTATTAAGTCAGCATGTTTGGATGGTTTTAATTTTTAACAGCAGTGACGCAGTTAAAAAAAGTTGAAAGGCTACAGGCTCACATATTCATCCGTATTAGTATAAGATCATTTATCTGTATTTACTTATTCAGCTCACTTTTCCACATACTGTAGTGTTACTCTCTGGAACTAAAATGGACGTGGTTTATATGTCATGAATCTACAAAATATCATAAATATTCAACTAATTGCTGTGTAATGCCTGAATTCATTCTGGTGCAACTAGTCAGAAGTCACATAGACAGTTAAATAGATTAATACATAATAAATACATCTGTTTCAAGAATCCCAGGGGTTGTTAGAAAACAAAACTTCCAGCAGGACAGCAGCCCTAAGTATTAATTTATTTTATTTAACCTTTACTTGTTCAGGTAGCCTCATTTAAAAGAGAAACCTGTTTTTGCACAGATATCTAAATATACTTTAAAACTAAGAACTTGATTGTGGCAGTAGGGCTCATTAAAATCCCAGATTTCAGATTGAGTGACAGAACTTGAAATTTGTTGTTTACCAAAGCTCTTTCTGTAATCTGACAGAATTTGAGCAATTTTGCGTCAGTACAGATTTAGGGTGCAAAGCCTCAACCAAGACCTGCCCATGTTTTTTTCATGCAAAAGCAAAATTCCAAAAAACCCCAAACAAAAATCTGTTACTTTTACAAGACAGATAGACAGATTGATAGATAGATATATCAGAAACAAAGAAAAAAACACACACAAAAAAATCAACAAAGGAATAAATAAATAAGAAAGAAAAGTGAACATTGCAAGTATGTCAAGAGTCGGAGATTAAAGGATTTGGATTACTGATCAGAAGGTTGGGAGTTCTGCCAAACTGACACTGTTGGGCCTCTGAGCAGGGACCTAAACACTATCTGCTCCAGGGTTGCTGTATTATGTCTGTCCCCAGCTACTTAACAAACAGCAACGTACAAAGAAAGTATTTCACAGTTAGCTTCTGTATGTGGGACGTATAAAAACTGCTGCTTTTTATCTGCATTAATCTTTTTTTTGACACATTAAAAACAACAAGAATTTGTGTATACCTGTGTTGCAGCTCACTTGCCAGCAAGTAGTGTTTACTGTGTTGCGCTTGTTCAGAATTCAAGAAAGCATTCGTATATAGAGGAATACCCAGGCATATCTGAAAAGGCATTTCCCCTGTTGTAATTAAGCAATATATGATAGTGAATTGAGTCATGTATTTATTTTGTTCACTTGCTACACTATTACTGAAGCTGTGATAGCAAGAGCTTTGAAAAATCACTTTTTTATGTATTAAAAAATGAATAAATAAATAATTGTTTTGATACATTTGTGAAGTGTTGTAAGAGCAGAATTTAACGTCCGGAAGCATTAACTTGAGTTTACTACTGAACTCCAAAATGTAAGAAATGCACAAATTTTAATATTTTTTACTGTGAACATTATTTGTCTCTTGTATAACTTAAATAAAATAGTTTATAAAGAAATAAAAAAATTGTAAAATAAATAAATAAAAAAAAAAAATTTCATTACTTTTGTAGCGAGGTCAAAACAATGTGAAATAAATCAAAATAAGCCCATTTTTGTCCTTAAAATCAGCGTCTAAACTCCAGTACATGTTTCAAGAAAATGGTAAAGTAAATCTTAAACAACTGTTTTATACGTTCTTAGTCCCATTTTAATGTAACTTATGAACCTAGAATGGATAAAAAGTGATAATTTTATTGTTAAGAGACAAAAAAAATTGTACTGTTGTGAAACACATTTTTCATTTCATTTCATTTTATTTTTTGGTTTTCTACTAGATCTACTGGTAATGCATTGAAACATTAAAATTTCCTCCCTGTTTCTTGCCTTAGCAATCCTGCCTTTGGCTCGGTGGGTGATGTTTATTATTACAAGGCTTGTACTAAAAATTGTTAAGATTTTGAGTAGGTCAGACCCTAAACAAAAAATTATTTTCCCATGATGAATCTACTTAAGGGTGGCACGATGGCGTAGTGGTTAGCACGTCCGCCCCTGGGTTCGATTCCCAGCTTGGGCGTTTCTGTGTGGAGTTTGCTACTTACTAGGAATAAGCGGTTCAGAAAATGAATGAATAAATGAATGAATAAATCTACTTTAAATATCATCCAAGTAAACACAATCCTCTTTAAATTACAAATAAATGTATTAAGCTGGCTCGATAACTCGCTTGACCAGACCACTGACTACTTAAGAAGGCTGTACTCTGCCTATTCCCAACACTAATATTTAGACCCTCAGGAGTTGTCCATGGAAGTATTTGAACTGTTTGCAATATTTTTATGTTTTTGCTTGTCGAGTGTAGCGGAGAGACTTTCATTGCCAGTTGCCAAAAGCTAAAAACCCCCAGTAAAAACTGTGAAAATTTTCAAGAGGTTCAAAAGTCCCGTGTACCCTTAACATTACAGAGATGGTGATTTGGTCCGCATTACTTTCAAATAAGTTTTCCTGAAAGCCCAAGGCAAATCACAAAATGCTAATTTCCCAAAGACCCAGGTGTAGGCAGGGTTTGGCTGCGTTCGGTCTCTGAATTTTAAAATGCTCATACTCAGGAGATTCGAAATGAACACTTTTATCACCAAGAGACCAAGTGTCAGCATATTTGGTGAGACACACTAATTTGATGGGTCTTCATATTGTATCATATCGACAGATCGAACACCTGATAGACCTCTAAAGATTTAGATTTCTTCAGCAAGTACAAACAATATGCCAAGAAGGAGCATGTATCACTTTAATGGACTGGTACGCTGAAGTGAATTATATAATCTCAAAAAAGTGTGTGGATTCAGTGATTTTGCTTAAGAATAGGCAATAAATAATAGACAGGGGTTTGGATAGGCCACAGTCTTGCTGACAGCAAATTGCCAATTCTATAAATAGAATGTTGACCTTTCGGAGGTCTTGTACAGTTACACAGCCACGATACATTGTAGGTGTAGCAGTCGGAAACACAGCCTTAACATTATCCATCATTATTTATTCTATGAAATTACAGTCACAGAGCTGAGCCTTGTTCAACGCTCTGTGATAAACATTATTTGTGTAATGGAGACATCCGAGATTGCTTGTTTAAATCAAACACGATGAGTTTTAAAGGTCTTACAACAAAGCTAACGAGGAACAGTGGAGCAGGGTAAACTGGCATGCTGTATTAGCGTAGACAAAAGGGCAGTTGATCCCTTGAACAAGTCAGGACTCAAAGAATATCTCTTATAAGAAGAAAAAGAATGCTTTTCAGTGAACCAGCTCTGACATTTTATGGAGAATCCTTCAGGGATTTTTAAAGGAATAGCTTATCCAAAATGGAATGTTGCTGAAGAAAGGAAACAGTTCCCTGAACTGCACACTGACTCTTGCTGGATTTCATTTATTTTTAGCAGGACCAGCTTTCAATGGATTCTCTTTTCTCAGTTTTCTTTCTTCCCATTTTTGGATTTTTCAATTTAAATGTAAATTAGTAAATGGCTAAGCTCAAAATGCTTTTATTGACCTTAACACTGGTCCAAAGTTATGGTGTGAAATCATGCTGCTGAAGTCATTCTGGCTTTGACTCCTGTGTATCTGTTTCCTTTAAGCCATGGTTTTTAAAGTGGGGTTGAGGTAGCATACCCTACAGTCATATCCTCTGATCTATTAAAGGTATATTGTTTATTATTGAATTTTGCTTCAAATTTAGAGAAAATATGAACAAAAAACCCTCTGAAAGTTGCTTTGAATACTTGGCTCTCACAACTCAGTTGCCCTGTGACTATCCTTTTCTGAAATCCAGAGAAGTACCAGAAGAATCGCTGTCAGGCTTTTTGACTGGGCCCTTGATTTGCAAGTAAATTCTTCATCTCTTCCGTCTTAAAACCTTTTGAAACTTATTCACCTTGACCTAATTTCAGGGTCACCGGTGCCATATGAAATATGCACGTGGTCATATAAACAGAATTGTCAATTTTAGCACAGGATTGTTTATTTATGGGCTGTTTCACAATCAGGGTTCACTTTTTAGGTTCACAGTAGCTCAAAAATAAAACTCCTAGTTTTTGTGCTTTCTTGTAACCAGTCAACATCTTATGAGATGAGAATATTTAGTGTGAAGTGTCAGAGTTACAGGACTAATGGTGTCTAAATTACACCGGGTGAAAGTATAACAGGTACAGGGTTTCTAGAATAAGTTCATCTGCTTGTAGTGGATCAGAGAATTCAGAGTAAAGTACAAAAAGTATTTCACATTCAATCCCAATCATATTTTTCAGCAAACTATACAGCTGCTGCTGCCACTACGCTGCTTTAGAAAAAGCAATTAATATCTGAAAAAAGCACTTCTGTTCTCCGCATGTAATGTCTACTTTCCGGAGAAGACATTTTTGACAGACAGGATCCCGACAAAGTCACTTAGATTATAAATGAGCTTATACGTAGCAGAAAATCTTTCAAGATTGTATGAAAATAAAAGGTAAAAGTTAGTTAGTAATTAGGAGGCAATTCAGAATTTTATCAGATAAAAGCTGCTATTTTTATTACAGTGGAGATAAATGAATTCTATGGGGCCCCTTAATGGACATGGGGGAAAAAAAAGGGACAGTTTTCGAGAAACCTTAGGTAACTGGTAACTGGTGCGAACTTTCTTGTGCGCATGAAAAAAACATATTTTTTCCATGTCCCTTTAGAGACTCTGTAAAATTCTTTACTTTGTCAAAACGAAAGCAGTATTTTCCTCTGATAACACAATTTATCGGGATTAAGAAAAGATTTCACGAGTGTAGAGGAACAACTATTCCTCTATACAGCAGTAAGCGTATGCAAGTGCCTACTTAAGGGGGTCCCTTGGGGTCCCATTTTTAAAAGAGAACCCTGACCATGAAACAGCCTTTATTCCAGATATGCCTATGGACATGCCTGTTAAGCTTACAAAAAAAAGGTCACCTTGACCTAGTTTTTAAGGTCATCAAGGTCAGTGTCAATAAAAATTTACATGCATTCAAGCATATCAAAATGTTAGTTTGCTTTTATTTCATGCATTACCCCATGGCACACCCTACCAGTCTATCGAAACTGGGTGACTCAGTTGTGTGCAGTTTTTGTCGGATCAAATTCATACCAGTTGTACTTTGTGTCAAAATCTTCAAGCCTATCGAAATTCGGACACCTTGACCTACTTTCAAGGTCATGGGGTCATATGAATAATGCTCATGGCCATGTAAATATTCAGATATGTAAAATTGTACACAGGCATTATTGTTATTTATACCAGATATGCCTACGAACATGTCTGTTAAAGATTTGAAAAATTACATAAACAGCAACAACAGGGAGGCAAAGCAGCACCCTAAACTGAATTTAAGGGGGTTCTCATGAGTCGTCATGGCCTACTTATACTTATTTTAATAAATTCATGACCGGACGTGGCCAGAAACTCCCCAGTCAGGGTTCCCATGCCACTAGCTCGCTGTCAAAAGCTTCATAGTCATTGAGTACACAATTTCCACCAAAGTGTACCTACCCTTCAGGCAGTCTAAAAAAATGCATCCAAGGAGAAAAAAAAGAGAAAACCAGTGTTCTTACAATTAACATGAATTTTTGTGGTTCATTTGAAATATTTAATGCATGAAAATTACAGTAATTAATGTAGCTGCCAATGCCACGTGTGCTGATAGGATAATTGGATAGCTAAAAACTAAGAGGAATCACTTTTTTGGATTTTATACTCTGAAACATGATGCAGTGTTGCACTTCTTCACATTCACAATCCACTTTGAAACTATTGGAACTACACAGGTGTTCTTGTTGCATGCTGAAGACAGATGGGTAAGCCTAAAATATGAATAGGAGATGAAAGATAAGATTTCATTTCCTCATATTTACATCTAGGGGTGTTTAATGTAGAACAGGGCACTTTGATTCAAGCACATCTATTTTTCAAAGTGATCAAAAATAATGGAACATATAAATGACTGGTATTTTGTCTTTTTGTTTATCAAAAAGTAAACGATTGGTAAATGATGACCAGATCTTTTTTTGATGGGGCAAAAAAATGACGTTTTCAAGCTTGGAATAATTGGATAATTGATGATGAGTACTGCACACGTGTTGGGTATAGTCAAAACAACAATTTCGAATGTTCTGAACAGTCAACAATCCCTATACTAACAAGCAGACATTGGATAGGTCTGCCAGGGCGAATACCAGCAGATGCGAACATAAATATTGTGAAAGTTGTAAAGAAAACCCCAAAACATCAACCAGTGACATCACTACCAACCTATACAGAGCAGGGGTAAAGTTATGTGGCTAGAGTGATGGTTGGAGGCAAGGGTGCAGAACAGAAAGTCTTTTTATTTATGTGCTGGGTATCAATATTTCCTACCTAGACTCAGAACTGAAAACAACAAAAACTAAAGAGAACACGGCTGAACACAAGATGACACACTGGAGAGCTAAGCAATACTCGGTATGTCAGGAATTACTCACGAACACTCAAGTCTAACAACAGGGTGAACAACTTGATTGCTCTGCACTGTATAGTGCTTAGAGCACATTTATACAGACCTCTAATGAGTTGCTAAAGTGCCTACATGTGTGGCTTGTTATAGATGGTAGTGCATTGCCCGCTGAGATATCTGGGAAGTGTAGGTACACTATACTTGTCTTTACCGTTTTAACCCAGAGGCGTGAATAATACAACTTGGGCAGCGCCGGACCCAGAGGAAGATGCGAGGAGACTGACAGCATTAGTATCTACTATTTAAAGAAGACTTTGAGAGCAGAAATACTGACACCTTACCGTCAAGTGCAGTCATTTGTTGGCAGTAATAATTGAAAGGACAATGTAGAGATGAGCTACAAAATATGGGGAACCAAGATTAACTTCTGCCAAAGTCATAAAAAAAGAGGAGAAAGAAAGCGAATGATCATTATGCAAAACATTTGCTATAATTGTCCAAGCATAGGGGCATGGTGTGGTAGTGGTGTAGCATGTCTGCCTCTCAGCAGGGAGTCCCAGGCTTCTATGTGAAGTTTGCATGTTCTTCCAATGCTTGCGTGGGTTCTTCTGGGCACATGGGGCGAATCGGCTGTTCCTAGGTGTGAGTGTGAATGGTTGTTACTGTGTTGTCCCTGTGCTGGTATCAGCTGAGATTCACCTGAGCCTAGAAGATTAAGCGGTTTGGTAAGTGAGTGATGAGTAAATGGTCAAGCATGGTGGAGGTAGTTTCTTGGCCTGGGCTTGCATGGCTGCTTCTTGAATGAACTCGCTAATCTTTTTGATTATGTAACCCATGACTGTAGCCGAATTCATAATGAATAAGCCAATTTACATTACATTTGCCAATCTGATTAGGAGTAACTTAATCATGCAGTAAAACAATGACCCAGAACACACACGCAAAACACAGCATGACGTCAACAGGTAAAAAAACTAACACACAAACAAAAAAACTTCCTCCTCCGTCAAAAATATCTCAAAGGAATAATGAAAGAGTTTGGTGAGGTCAGTGATGACAGACTTGATGCAAGTATTGCAAGCAAGAGAGATGTGACCAAATACGGTGTTACTTTCATTTCCTTTAAGACTGGAAACTAAAAATTGGGTGGTTTGTTGCTACAGGTTACAGTGCCTTGTGGCTGTTCCTGAACCAGCAGGAAAAATATGTGGTTGTGGGGAAGTGAGCTTCACCTCCCTTCCTCCACCTTAATGGCAGAAATGCCCTTGAGCAAGGCTCCTAACCCCCAGCTGCTATCCAGCCATCCATGCCCCATCTTGCCCATCCATCTCAGTGCAACACACACACACATGCTTTCTCACTCACACCTAGAACAGCCATTTAGTCAAAATGTACATGTCTTTGGACTGTGGAAGGAAATGAGAATATGCAAAACTCCACACAGAACCACCGTCACAGATACTGAGACCCAAACACAGGACCCACTACCCCCTTACCCACAGTATATATATTTAAATGTTTACATATTGTTTTATTCAATAATTAAAAAAAACCCTATATAAATACTTCTTTGGAACTTCGCATGCCTAAATTATGCCTGTGGTCACATCAGCACCAAAGGCTGTTCTGTGCTTCCCCGAGCATACCGCAGCCTACAGACATAACTGCCACAGACTTGGTTTAAATATTTGAAAATTCTAAAACCCTCTCTGTTTTTCCAATGTTAAATGAAAATAAAATTTCTTATATTTTCAATGTGGTACCAGACTTTTGAACTGTATAGTTTATATACGGAGAAACACAGAATTTCCTCTGCAGGGACACCTTACTCAGTAAATTTTGTTCAGATGTTATAAAAATGAGCAATTAAGTGCCCGTTACAGTACCACCACCCGAGGAGTGGGATGTATTAGCCAGAAAATGAGCGATCAGTTCTCAGATTCGATTTGTAGAATAGAATAAGTTTTATTGTCATTGTACAAAGTACTACGAAATTGGGGCTGCTCCACACAACAAAAAGGCAAAAAAGTGTTAATTTTTAAAAAATTGTTAGGATCTGAGAGATTGTGACAAGGGCCTCGTTGTGGTAACTAAATGACTGGGTCTATGAATCTCCAAAACAGCAGGTCTTGTGGGGTGTTCCTGGTATGGAGTGGTAAGGACCTACCAAATATGGTCCAAAGAAGAGCAACCAGTGAACTGGCAGGAGTATCATGGGTGCTGTATTGACATGTGCATGTTGAGTGAAGGCCAGTGCATCTGCTTTACACCAACAGAACCCACTGAAACTGCTGGATATGATCAAAAGGGGTCAGAACCACTGAGCTCTATATAGAACTGGAGTGCTCATTGGTCCATCAAGCAGAAGTAATTTTTTGCCATTCTGAGACTCCTTATTAGCTTTCAGTTGCTACAATAATAAGAAGCGTAAATTAATAAGTAAAATAAAATGCTACTAGAGTAAAACACCTGGCAATTCTCTGATTCAGAGGCTTTTCATGTGTATCAAATGCATTACACACTCAAGTATTCATGTATTGAATTAAGGTATTTATTCATGATTTATTTCCTAGGTGTAAGAGCTTGTAAAAGTTTAATATGCATGGGTAATATCTCTTTAGTAATGTGATACTAACCTGTATAAGGATTTCCAACTGACCAGAAGCAATTATTTTTTGTAACCATATGCTATACATGCTTTCCTGGCAATTTTACTCTTACTTTTATACTTGCTTTCATTAAAAAAAATAGATTTTTGTAAACTACAAAAACTAGACTGGGTAAATATTGAAAGAACATAATTGGTTAATAGAATACAGATTGTAATAACTAATACTTTGGTTTGACAGTAAATTGGAAGTAACCTATATGTATTGATTGGTGATACTGCCGAGATATTCGCAGGGGCTTGAATCATGAATCATGTATCATGGTAAAGAGATAGCTCAACTACAGTCAGAGAAAATGATGTGCAGATAGATACATGTACAGTGTTTAACCTGCAGGTCATCTTGTACAGACACTAAATAGGAGCTAGATTCTCTCGGTTGTAACAAATATTAATTAGGAAATGCCAACTGTAGGCAAGTTATATAGATTACTATGTAGTGAATACAGCAACCATCCCAGCCGACTTCGGGTGATACTCTGCACAGCTCGACAGGCCGATGCAGACCAATATTTTTGTTGGATGCATTTCAACCATTAATACTGTTGGGATTTCACCAGTATATATTTTTCTTCCAGTGGGGCAGCATGTCTGTCTTGCAGTAAAAAGGCCGTGGGTCCAGGCACCAGGCTTGCGTGGGTTTCCACATTCTTATCTGATCCTAACTTATTTTATCTTATCTTATCTTATGTCTGCGTCATGATAGCTTTTTTTTGCTCACTTAGTAAATGAGTAGGGAGCCCAAAAATAGTGGGCACATGGCTTCATTATCATTGGTGGTTTTCTTAAAGAATCAGCGCTCGCGTTTTAAATTGAGCTCAGTGGTCAGAACACACAGTGGATGCTGCTTGCTGTGTATGTGGTTGCCCAGCTACAGACCAGTCAGGTCTGGTTGCCCACTGTATGTCTTTCACAGCTGCTCATATTGCTCGTATATCTTTGTACTTTAAAATGTTTTCTATGTCGTGGTTTAACGAATGCAAAACATGTGTACCAAAAATCTGACTTAGATACAGTAATGCTCATCCTGGCATTTGATATTACTTCTCCAAGCGATCTGGTTGAAACGGAGATCTAATCGATTCCTTGAAGCCCTCTGTTGACCTTATATTGATTTTAATGTTTCACAGAAAGGTCAAAGCCTTGTTACATGACCCTATTATGTAAAGCTGAACAATTCCCCATTTTTTCTAGATGTGTAGTGCTTTGTAAAGCTAAGGGTACAGTTTTTGCGAACTATTAATATTTTCCTAGGTAATATGTCCGTGTCTGTGTTCAGTAATGCATTGGATTCATTTATGTGGGTATTTGTTTGCTGGTTTAGTGAAATCATGAGTCACTTTATTCTGAATGCAAACTAGCACTAGACAAAACTCAGTAAATATATGTATATTCTTTAGTCCTGTGTAATTTATAGCTGCAAGCAAAGTATTTTATATGACAATAAAAGTGCTATCTTTTATCCCCAACGACATGACAGTGAAATATTATAACCCACTGACAAGCAAAAGTGTTTTAAAAAAAAAAAAATCAAACAGCAGCTCAAATATCTCTCAGCCTGAATGGTAACGTGTTGTTCATGGGTGGTGCTTATTCAAATAGTACAGAGGGATTCCCCAGCTCACGCAGATGCAACTGACTGACCTCCCAGTCATAACATCATGAATGACAGAGCAGTCAGCAGCGAAGGTACGTTATGCTAGTGGTTTGTGGCTTATGTCAATAACATTTTTATCTGAAGTAAGACCTGTATTGGCTTTAAAGCCAACATAACCATAATAAGCAAAATAGTCATTTTTTTATTCAGCATAGTAATGCGTAGGCTACATGTAGTGAATAGTGGTCGTATTTCTGAAACTTTCATGTCAAGAAGCTCCCGAGTAACCTTGGAATGGAAAACTTTTCTAAATGCTGCTTGACTGTCCACCACCGGTCCAGACGCCATGTTTACTGTCTATTTCTATGAAGCCTCGGGTGCTGTGTTATCAGTCTGTTTGAATTTTTCCTTTTGTTTTAACGTTCTTATGATGATCAGTGGAATGTAATATTGTGTCATGATTCTGGGGATGAAAGGTAAAGGTTTCATTTTCAGATAAAGTACTTTGCATGATTTTTTTAAATATTTGTGTTTATGGCATGCTTTTTGCAGGTTACAGCACATTTTCCAATATTATATACATATATTTTATTATCATGTTATTCTTAGTCTTTTCTCAACAGAAATAATAGGTTGGCTCCTGAGTGGAACATTGTCAAGGTGTGTGATTATCAACCTGGAGATCATGAGTTTGAATCCAGGTTGATGCCAAAGCCTTCTGTGACCACTGAGCTCGGGAGTAAGGATGGCATACACTCACTTCCCCATCACTGTCTAGTAGTGTCTGTGAGCTCATTTGTACGAGGGGGTGGAGAGCACTTTCCCTCCGAGTGTGTTAGGCTGCTCCTGAATACACATGCGCAGCAGTTCGTAAAGAGGCGAAGGGCAGCATTGTGTATTGCGGTGGGGGCACGTGAATGCTTACACCCCTTCCTTTTTGGTGGTGGTTGTGTGATAGGGAAGGCAATATTTGATTGTGGAATTTGATACGACTAAAATTAGGGGAGAAAATAGAGGGATAAAAAAAAAGAGATAACTGAATAAAAAAAGAGATAATAAAGGTTAATTTAACACAGAGACACTATGTAAAATTAACCTTTTATTATTTTTTTCATTTAGTTATTTTTTATTTTGCACAATATTTTGTCTGCACTTTTTGGAAATTACAATAGAGTATAAAATAATAGAGGGTTGGTTTTTTGTGTTTAGAGAAAGCAGATATCGTCCAAAGAAGACACCTTCAGTCTTTGTAAACATATTTTATTATTCTTCTTATTAAGATGTAGCTGGCATGTTGAATTAAATCACAACCCACTAAACACATGCAAAACATACAAAACATCTGAACAAGATTTCAGATCTTCGTTGAGTTTAAAGACATCAGTGGCGTTAGATTGTGGGGCTTGTGAGTTCTTGTTGCAGGGCATGGATTGTGGCAGCTTGGAGAACTTCAATCATTTGGCATGAACTGGAAGTTGTAATTCACATAAATACATTGTGTAACCTGTCACATTTCATGAAAGTCCTCAGCACAGCTACATGCCTATGATCATCTTAAGCCTAATCATAATTTATGAAGGAGAAGCTGCAAGGGCAAAAAATGTGGTCTGTCCAAGACAATGAATTTATGTAATTTTCTGACTAATATGTAAGTGCCAGTACTTTTCACTGTTTCATTAATCATTCTTGTGCACAATGACAAGGCCTCATTGATGGAACATTTTAAATTTGAAAGCAATGTGTCAAAAATCACAGATACCACAAGCACTTCCACTGTCCATTTTTTAATATGTGAAAAAATATATTTCATTGTATATGTGATATTCACGTCTTATCACGCATCATAAGTTAAATTGATGAACTTAAATTGGGCTTTTGGACTGTCCTCTAATGATGAAGGAAAGGTTGCTGTGTAAAGGAACATCAGAGCTACAATATGTGTCAAACGCCATGGTGACATAATGCGGTTTAGCCACTAAGCCCTGCTTAATTTCGGCCTAGTACTGTATGTTGTCAATTAGGTGCCAAATATAGTTTTTCATTAATCATTCATTTTCTGAATTAATCCTAATTAGGGTCGCAGGGATGCTGGCGCCCATCTCAGCCAATTCTGGGCGAGGGCAGAGTACCCCCTGGACAGCTCTCCAGGCCACTGCAGGGCAGAACAAATGCAGTTATATTGAGTATAATAAATGTGATTGCTTGGATATTGTGTTTTAATGTTACTTGTGTCTCAGGTGCAGTGGTCTGGCACAAGATCAAACCACAAGAAAAAAAATGAGAACAAAAAACTAAAAGATAAAATCGTTTGCAGTTATTGCTACAAGTTAAGGTACACTTGAGACCACCCCATTTGGAGAACACAGTACAGCAGACCTAGCTTCTTATTGCTTATTACTCCGGTTGTGCTTTGAACAGGCAGTGTAAAGTTAGTAGCTCTGTGTCTGTATTCAAGCCCACACAATTATTGATATTATAAATGCGTATGGTAAATTATAAAAAGTAAATTATGCTACTAAATAACAATGTTAAAAATCAATGCATTCAAATTATCTCAAGTGCATTTCTGAGTAAATTCTGTAATTATTACTTGATCACCTTAATTAATCTGCATAATTAATTAATTAATAATTAATCCGTGTAATTAATTAACTAGTATGTGGGTGCCGGTGGTATAGTGGTTAGGGTGCTGGCCTCATGATCAAGAGGTCATGGGTTTAATCCCTTTTAGACCCTCACCCTACAAAGGCCCCTGGGCAAGGTCTTAGCATGACTAACATGGGTTCTAAAATGGATAAATAACTTGTATTAATTTACATCATTAATGAAGTGAATAGACAGCATAAACACAGGGTGCCATATTCTTGCATGTAGCTGGTAGAAATAATCATATAAAAAGACAAATAGAAGGAGATTGACAGTAAATTCCTTAAACTGTTTAAATGACATGGTGCAAGGCTAGTTAGCAGAGTAAGACTGATTAGGAAACCTAGAGAACATCAAAGATGCTACACAGTAGTGGGTCTCTGATGTTAAATGTACTAGTCACATGACAACAAATGTGATGGACTGCAGTGACAACCATCATTTGTTTGGGGATGATAAAACTTTGGAGGAGCAGTTTATAGAAAGGTGTAGGTCTTAGGTGTAGCGACCGAAAATCTATTTTTTAAATTTTAATTAAATTAATTAGGGCTGTGCAATATGAGTGAAAAATATAATTTCATATTATAATCTTTCATTTATTTGTGTTCCAGAACACACTCTTTATTTTGCATATTTGGAAGATTTAAATGGGATGCAGCCGCATGACGCCACTGTTGTTCTGAATAAGGGGTTTATCACACACACACACACACACACACACACACACACACTTTACACATTTAAGTTTTATTGCATGCTTAGTCATTCTGGTGTGGATGGTCTTTGTTCAAATCTTGTTGGAGACACACGGACCCGCAACCCTCCATCCTTCATGTTTTCATAGATGTGATGTTAAACCAAAAATAAGTTATGAATGCATTTCTTGTACACTGGGCATGTTTTACTGAAATCTCAAAACAGCGATTGATCCTAAAACAGTGTTTAAAGTGGAGAGATGTGTTTGTACTTCTGCAGGTTTCACTACATGAACTATAGGTTAAGTAGAGTGAAAAATAGATTGGATCATCAATATGTTTGGAGTGATGAACAAAGCCTGGCAGTAGTCATCAGATCTCAGCAGCACCGCTGCTATGACAAGAACTGCTTTCACATATATGGCAATAAGGATGAGCAAGCGGTATCAAACATATAGTCTGATGGTTCGATAGGGAAAGACAGTTCAATATAGGGTGTTCTCAGTTGGTAATAAAAGTATGTCAGATTGTATGAGACAAATAGCCAGAAGCCACTATTGCTGTGGATCTGCCGCATCATTCTGGACACTTAATAGTGCAAGAGAGAGAGCTGCTGGGGGCTTGCCTCTAAGCCTGCTTCATCTCATTTTTCATCTGTGGAAGAGACTTATTCTGATATCAATCATCTGTAGTATCAGAGTACACTGTAGTACAATTATGCAATGATTATGCAACTTAACAATTATGTATATAATCACCAAACCTGTACACAGAAACAAAAGCAAAAAACCAAAGCATGGTGTTGTTTTGAGTAAGAACCAAAGTGGTGTAACTAAGTAGGTTCTATTCATGCTAAAATGGTTGTGTAGGAAACGGTCCATGTCCAAGTTGTTGTGTAACAATAGAAATCTCCACTTATGTTTCTGATTTTCAATCCGCTTTTGTGGTTGCTCAGGGTATTTTCTTATGATTCATATTCACTACCAGAATACTCTCCCTACTTATAGAATCCCAGAAGGATTCCCCCAAATCATGCAATGGTGAACCAGTGAGAGGCCTCAAAACAGACAGGATTCTGTGTAAATAGAATTCATATGTTGTAGGAAGACACTAGTACAAGGGTGCTGACTGGAGGAGAGCCGGATTCGTTTAGTGTATGGGTGTTCAGGAGTTTCAGATGGGACATTCAGAAACTGGTTCTGAAACCGGAATTACTATTCTTTCTAAAGTAGCATTTGCTGATTAGCCACAAACGGAGTGATGTACCTCAGTCCATTTTCATGCTATAATCATCTATTATACCTAATTGTGAGTATTCAGTTTACTTACATTATTAACATACAATACAATACCAGATTCAGAGATACTACATAACAAATATTTGCGAAGGGCAAGGTGAATATCCCTGAATAGTCCCCAAGATGGAATATGAAGAAAAGGGGCAGTAATGATTAGATATGGGATATGGTATTAAAATGATCAATTTAAATAAATATTTGGATTTAAAAAAAAATGTTTTCACAAGTAGAAATCTACGGCTGCATGTCTAGAGTAACCTCTCACACTGACAAAACACTGAAGCAGTGCCAGAGCGATTCTTGAGGGTTCATGCTTCTGAAATGTTGTTTATTTGAGTAAAAAAAATTTGAGTTATTGCTTATTACAAGTAAACAAATCCAAAATTGTTGCAGCAGATCACTTCAGGTAAACCTCAGAACTCCACCCTCCACAGAAGAGTTTAGTGTTTCGTGAGTAAATTCTGGTATTTCCTTTCTTATTGCTTGCTGGTTGTGAAGCAATCTGTCCAAAACCCACATCCGTGCACTGGGCCCTATTTGCACCTATGTCTTCCTCTGTTGTGCAGTTCAGAACCAAATGGCCTACATATTCACCTTCTCTGAAGCAAGGATGAGGAGGAATCTCTCATAACCTGTATAATTGATGAATCAGGAGATGTGCAGCATTGCTTGAGTCCTATATAAATACTTATATTTACACTGCAGTGTGATGGATAGTGAGAAGATGGATCCATGCACTGAGATAGTACAGGTTCAAATGAAGTACTTGTTGGTGTAGTGGCCTCTTCATTTGTTTGTTTTTAAACAGTACAATGATTACAATGAGGACTTTCATCCCAGCACACATATGCAACACATACATGCCTCAAACCCTAGAGGAAGCTAAACACTATGCCATGTGAAGGTAAACATGAGTTTTAGCACATTTTTTCTAGCTTAAGCCCCCGGGACACACATCACACATGTGTACAACATATCCACGTCAGATTTCCCCGACACTTGTGGGTCCTTGATTAAGTAAAACCCCTTTCACAAACAACCTGCATTTTTTTTTTTAATTTGTGGAGCTACAACAGAAGTGACTAACATTTAAAACTCCACAAATTAAAAGAAAAAAAAAATGCAGGTTGTTTGTGAAAGGGGTTTTACTTAATCAAGCAGCATTTCAAGTCCAGGGCTGAAGTTTATGCTGTGGATATTATACATACACTGAGAAAAAAAACAAACTTTATTAAATACGTACTGTAAATGAAACACCATTAATCATCTTATTATCCACTGGAAGACCATCACAGACCTCACGTCTTTTAAGAATAATTATTAAGGAGGAAATAGAATCTTAATCAGAAATATTACTTGTCTTTAATGCTAGCAATATAAAATGTACACAACAGTTAGCTGTGAGTAATGACTGAGGGTTCTTAGGCAGCACTATATTATTAGTATATTGAACTATTATAAATTTGAATGTTTGGTGTTTTTCTTTAGTTTCTTGTGTTAATTAAATTTTTTTCCCCCTTTATTATTACTTTATTTGCCAGAATCGAATAAAAATGTGTTTTGCTTATTTGGTGTGATTTTTATATCCTCCAGAGAAGTGCTTGTGATATATTCATAGTTAGTGATCTTGATGCTATTGAGAATCCCCATATCAGCCATCTCCACTCAAGACAATTTGTCACCCTTGGAGATGTGAACTATACACAAGAATTTTAATAATCTTACCCACCTGCATACACACACTCTGAGTGCAGAGAACCGCTTGGTAAATATTGATGTAACATGTAAAAAAAATTAGGTTGTTGACTCTGAATGAAACCAAAACAGTACATTTTTTACCCAGAAACACTCACTCACGGATTTGCCAGACTGCCTGCTCCTATTAGTGTCGTGGGGAGGCCTATCTAAGCTAACACTGGGGAAAGAGAAACTTAGTGAATACAAATATTTAGCAAGATTTTAAAAAATATTCTTTTAACATCAGATAGAAATGTATGATTTTAAAATTTTATTAATGTGAAAGAGTGGCTATTCTGAAAGCACTTGTACATGACACAGCGACCTTATAGCGCATGACATTTATTTTCCTAAAATTCTATTCAGTGCTACACTTTTGCTTTGTAAAAAAAAACGTATTGTTCTTGCATAATTTCTCTTCCCCTGACACTCTGTCAGCCTTTGAGTTCTGGTACCGATTGTATGGTGATCCTTCTGGGACCTCCTCTGCAGAGAAAAGCTGTTTGTTCCTCTCCTCTTCACTCACACACAAACATCTTCAGACTATCTTCCAGCCCTTCAGAGCACATGGGAGATGGGAGAGTGCTAAAACGAAAGACTTTGTTTAATGAAACTGGGGTTTAAATTTGTGTACCAGCTGTTTAACTCTCATGCACTGTAGATAGTATTGTTGACGCCACCCTTTTCTTTTCCGCAATACAGAAGTACTTTATGAAAACAGACATTTATACAATCCCTGCATGTACATGGGGAGCATCGTGATGGCAGGTGGGTTTGTACAGGTGGGATTACTCTTGAATAACAACAGTGCTATGATAAAGGAAACAGGTTTAATTATGATACTTGTTGACATTAAACCTGGAAAACAGTTCTCCTTAACTCTCATGATGGTTAACATTAACATTCACTGAAGGTGAGGCTGAGGTTGATGGATATCCAGCTTATTAACATTACCGAGCATACGGTGACTAATTGTTTTAGATTTAACCCTTGTCCACCTTGCAAGCTCAGGATAGATAGACATTATTATTCGTAAAGGGAAACTGAACAACAGTAATGAGTTCAAAAGCTACAGAAGCAAAAAAGGACACTTAAATGATAATTTTTTTAGGTACACAGAACACCCTCCGAGATCAGAATAGTTCTTTATTAAGACTCATCTTATTCAGTAATTGTTCATTATTTGATGGCTTTCTACCAATCCTAAACAAGAAAATTCTTTCAATGAATAATAATGTCTATTTATCCTCAGCTTGCAAGGTGAACAAGGCTTTAATCAAAACAGTAAGAATAAAACCTACTTTCAAGGTGAAAAAAGTCATTTATTCAAACCGAAAAACTGAAATTTAAATGAATTTCAGAAGAAGCCATGGGGTATATGTACCATAGTGTTGGAGCAGGTCATTTAAAAAGTGCCGAAATTGTTAAGGACTTTTATAAAAGACATTTCGGAACATGTTTTGCTTATATTTCTGTGTAGTTTTTAGTAAACATTGAATGGGTTTAGACCATTGTGCTGGAGCACATGCGATTATTTTCGTACTTAAATAATTTAAAAGTAAAAGAGAAAAAATTTTGTTTGCTTTTCATGTTGTTCATACCAAAACATTCATTCATTCATTCATTTTCTGAACCTCTTATTTCTAATTAGGGTCGCGGGGAGGCTGGCGAGAGCAGGGTACACCCTGGACAGCTCGCCAGGCCATCGCAGGGCTCATAGCAAAACGATTATTTACGATTTATTACTTCATGTACTGTCAGTTGAAAAAAATTAACGCAATAAAAAAACAGGGTCTTGTTGGATCTCTGGAAGTGGATCTCACACTTAAATTAAATAGAACTGAGGTTTATTAGAAATTAAACTGAAACAAAAAACAAAGCTCACAGACCACTGCTCAGACTCACACATAAACAAAGTACAAAATAATTACTCAGACTAGCAGACTTGCAGGAAAAAGTTTATATAGCATACACCGAAAACAGCTGCTCGAGCCTCGTCTGGTCGTGAAAAACTACTGAAATTCAGAGAAGCACAAACAAGTGGGTAAATAATATGGTGAATGGACAAGCTCAAGAACATATCAGGCTTCATGGGATAGAGGGGAAATAAACCATAAACCATAGGGAATAGACAAATGACAAATTATTTCGAACAGGTGAAATAAATAATAGGAAAATGGAAGAAACAATGGGTAACATTTGCTCATATTTGAAATTTTTCAGTCAATCTTTTATTATTATTATTATTATTTTTAAAAAGGTGTTTATTTATTTGTGTATTTTTGCAGTCGTGTATGTAAAATCATGAATGGCTCAGGAGAGGGAGATAGGCAAGCTCAGTTTTAGCATGTTATACAACTTTATTTATCTAAAAAGTCCATGTTGTATAATCTGGTGCTGTTGTACTGAGAGGTTAATGTGTGATTAAAATTATAATTAGCCCATGTTTAACTTTTCTCACTGAATTAATTCTGTACCAGAAATTAATTTCCTTTTTGTTTTGGACAGAGTGAAGTACCGAGAGGATTCAGCTGGAATTCCATACATTCACAATTGGATGTAAGTCATATTTGACCCAAGAAACCTGAAAATGAAGTTGCTATGGAAACTACTGGTGCTGCAGTCATTCGTGGGGTATCTTGCAGGTAATATATGTCATTAAGATTTTTTTTTTTAACCTGTCCTGTCCAGCATCATGGCAAGCAGAATGGCAGACTGGTCGCAGTGTTGTGCCGAACAGATTTTTGTATTCGTATGTATATTATACAGGTTTGCTATACAAGTCAAAAGACATTAAGACAAGCTTTTAAACACTTTCAAGTGGCAAACACTCTTCATGTTTTTAATCATAAGATGCAAAGATTAATAGGCTGCAATAACAGTAAGAGGCCAGATCAGAGATAAAGTGTTTAAAGATGTGAAATGATCAGCCAACAGAATTAAAAATTTGACAAAAATATCTATAAATAGTCCTAATATTCTTATATTTGTTTAAAAATGGATTAATGAAAAACAAGTTAAAGATACATGTGCCTATATGCACTATGTTGTTCTAACTTAGAGAAGAGGGTTTTTTTAGTAAAAGCGAAGGAAAAAATTGTGTAAACACAGTACTTGAACATTTATACAGCCTGAACACGAGCTTAGAAAGGTCAAAGCAGAAATTTTACATAATTTCCCGTTATTCAACACTTATAACCTTTTAGAACATACTTTCTCTTTTCTTTGCTGAATGTTTTTAATGCCTCAGTAAGGGTTCATGTCATAGAGTAACTAACAGTTATTTGCGGAAGGCACAGTGGACGCTGCTGAATAGTCTGTGAGACGGAACATTGAGGAGACAATTCAATTCACCATCATCCACGAGCCTGAGGGTAATAATTGTTTAAGTATATATATATATATAAGCTGTCCAGGGTGTACTCTGCCCTCGGCTGAGATGGGGCCAGCCTCCCCGCGACCCTAATTAGGAATAAGTGCTTCAGAAAATGAATGAATGAATGAATATATATATATATACATACCACGGGCGGCACGGTGGTGTAGTGGTTAGCACGTCCGCCTCACAGCAAGAAGGTCCTGGGTTTGATTCCCAGCTCGGG
>JBCNYG010000006.1:23701453-23727370 GCA_039654305.1 Porochilus rendahli | reverse complement strand
GGCAAAGGCAGGGTACACCCTGGACCACTCGGCAGACCTTCGCCGCCAACGCACACACACACACACACACACACACAGTTTCCTGTTTATACCAGTTATACTTAGTGTCAAGGTTTTTTCAAGGTAACAAGGGCTATATGAAATATGCATGTGGTCATGTAAAATGTCAGAAATGTAAAATTTAGCACAGGCTTATTTACACTAGGTCACCTTCACCTACTTTTCAAGGTCATAGAGATCAAAGTGAGAAAAGATTTACATGCACTCCAGCATTAAATATTAATAGATTTGCTTTTACTGTGCCTTGGTCACCTTGACCTATTTTTTAAGGTAACAGAGGTCAAGTCATGAAAAAATGCCTGGTAACACTCTAGAGGGTGCACATTTTTTATGTTGGTTTCCAGTTCTTTCCAATTATACTAAGTGTCAAGGTCTTAAAACCTACTGAAACTGGTTAATTTAATTTCAAGGTCACAGGGGCCATATGAAATATGCACATGGTTAAGTACTCTTATACATATACATATAATAGCCTTTCTTAAAATTTTTTACTCATACTGTAATATATTTCTTACAATAATACACTTATACCTGCATCGTAGTGTGATGCAGTTTTCAGAGAAATGCACCATTGACCATGCAGGGGGATACACCTAGTGTTCTGTGGCAAGAACGCATTTTTAGAATTTTGTAAGTGAGCAAATTTAAACAAAACTAAAGAATTTGATTCCTATTGGTGAAAATGTACCACTGTGGTATATTCATGCATTCGTTCATTCATTCATGCATTCATTCATTCATTCATTCATTCATTCATTCATTCATTCATTCATTCATTTATTCATTTATTCATTCATTCATTCATTCATTCATTCACTTTTAAGACCACTTGTTCCTAATTAGGGTCGCTGGGAGGCTGGTGCCCATCTCAGCCGATTCCGGACAAGGACGGTACACCATGGACAACTCTCACCAGCCCATCACAGGGCCTGTTGGGTTGCTTTTTTTTTAAACAGTTCAAACAATGTTTTTTGACAATTGAGGATACTAATTGTTTAACTTTTGTCCATTCTGGCTTGATATAAGACTTTACTGCTCAACAGTTAGTGCTCACTGGTGTCCTCTTCTTCATGCACAATACATTTTAAATAGAAGACATAACCAAACACTACAGAGCCAAGCTGTTCTTGAAAAATATTACACACATAAAACCCACCCATATTGTGTGCATGGACTGACCACCATACCATCACAAACGCAGAATTTTGCTAATTTTGCTAATAATAACCTGGATAGTGATAAACTTGTTCTGAAAGGCCCCAGAGTATGCAACACCACTAAGAAAGATGCACCACCAAGCAAGTGAGGCATTGAGGACCATGGAGCTCTCCAAACAAGTCAGGGACAATGTGTAGAAATACAAATTCGGTTTTATTAAAAAAAAATCTGAAACCCTAAAAATTCCACAGAGCACCATGAAATCCATTATCACAACATAGAAAGAATGTGGCACCTCAACAAACCTGTCTAGAGAGGGCTGTCTACCAAAACTAATAACCTGGGCAAGGAGGGTAACAAAGAGACCATATGTAACCCTGAAGAAACTGGAAATCTCCAGTGCTTAGGAAAAATTCACCCATACATTTTCAGAGTTTACTAGAAGGCATGCGGGAGACTCACCAGATATATGGAAGAAGGTCATCTGGTCTGAAACTGAAATTGAACTTTGTTGCCATCAAGGAAAACACTATGTCTGGCAACACCTCTCATCATTCCAATAGTGAAGCATGGTGGTGGCAGCATCTAGATGTGGGGATGTTTTTCATCAGTAAGGACTGAAAAACTGATAAAAATTAAGGAAATGATAGATGGTGCTAAATACAGGCAGATTCTTGTGGAAGGGAAATTATTTAAGGCCTAGTGGATAGATGTGTGAAGCTCACAGAGACTTAATGAAGAAGGTTTGTAGCTGTCTTACAGCAAAAATTGGCTACAAAGCACTGACTTTATAAATACTTGGCCATGCACACTCAAGTTTTCCTTTTTTCCCCTGAACTATTTCTTGTTTGCTTCGTAATAACAGATATTTTGCATCTTCAAGATTGTTGGTACGTTGTGTTGATGAATACCCCTAAAATATCCATTTGGACTTCAGGTTGTAAGGCAAAAAAAGAAGAAAAAAAACAAGAAAGAAAAAAAAAAAACAGAGAAAAAATACCAAAATGTAAAATACTTTTCCAGACCACTGTAACTTATGAACCACCTTAGTCTGGTCGGTACATGAAATTCCAGACATCGGCCTTGATGCGTTAACCTTGCTTTGCTCAAAACATGATTCATGACCTTGTCATTATCTAATTTTTGGTCAAAATGTATTATTCAGTTTATGTGTATACATGTGCCAGAGTTGTTTATAACTGGTGTTCTTCTACGGGCAAATTTTTTTATTATTATTACTATTCCGTTGTGTTTTTTGTCACATCCCCTTCCACATTTTTCATCGTAGAAATGTCATTCAAACATCAAAATGTTTAGCCTAATTAGGACATTCCGGCATTTATTTCATGTTTTGATATTGTTTATGCTTTTTTAAAAATGTAGCTTTTCCTGAATTTTTTTCCCATTGAAATGAATGGGGTTCAATTATGTTTGAAATCTTGGTCCTCTTTGAACTGTAACTGCTTCAGCATACTTTGTGCTGGATACTTCATTTAAGCTTTAAACAAGTCACAAGAAGTTGGGCTATTACCCTTCAGGTGAATATTATATCTCTTGTCTGACTAAATCCAAAACAGCCCAGTTTTTAAACTGCACTCTCTTGGTCATTGTTTACTTTATCTACACAAATCATACATGTGTATGCTCAGTCAAGTCTCCTGGTGCTGGTGCAGTTAAACTGCCATCGAGAACTGTCACCTGTGAGACATGTGAGTGCAGTTGGACACAAAGAGGTGTCCATGATCAGCTGATGTCTGTGTGGTTAATATTCAGGCATTTTCAGCACTGCTTCAGCGATCCATCCCGCTGATCAGCATTCACACGCATTTTCTGCAGGAAATGCACTTAGTCTTGTTATGCAGATGTCATTTATTATTTATTTATTTATTTATTGTCTTATTGTATAGGAGAAATGTGACAGTAGAAGGTAATTCTGTGTCTGCAAGCTCTTAACTACTTTGACGAGATATGGTGAAATAGAATTGCCATGTGGAGAGAATCCTGGCGTTTTCACAAGCTAGGTTTTGATTTATTTATTGAAGGGAATCAAATCAGCTTAGGGCTGGGTTGACGACTATACCAACTCTAGTGACTGAGAGAGCTTTAGAGGAAGACCAGAAATAGGAAGAGGTTGTGTGCAAAACCAAAGGGTGTCTCCATGGGATGACAATTCTATGCAAATCAATTCCCGTATCTGGTCCAAAGCAAATCCTTGTCACCTCTGAAACAAATTGAACTCATTAAACACTGGTGTCAGATTCCGATGATGAAAGAAGGCATCCAGAAACCATTTTATTTGCCTTTGTTCCTATTTCTATTCAGCACTGTCAAACCTCAGTCCATTTTTAGCTGTTTTAAAGGCATACATAGATACATAGCCAATGTGGGATGTTTAGAAATTCAGATTTTGTCCTCTGTATGCTCATTTCTTTAGCTGTTTTTTTTTTTTTTTTAAGGTTTGTTGGTGTTACTCAGGGCCTCTGGCTCTAAATTGTCTTTTTCATGCTGATCAGAGAGCAGCTTTCTCTGGACTTGTGTCTTCTCTCATGGGAAGACAGATGCAATTTGCCTTGGGCACTTATTCCTTTTCAACTATGTGGGAGAACATTGAGCAGAAAATACTGACAGAGGATTTTTTTTTGTTGTTACGATTCTTAACTCAACAAAAATTATAATTTCTCCCTGTTGAGGACTTGGCAAGAATATATCTTCTCATGTCAGACACAGCTGTGCATTCAAACAGTAATACAATTACAGAACAGTAATATCAAATATCATAATATTTGCGAACTGATTGGGAAAATCTGAATAAAGAGGATTTGCTGGACAGAAAATGTGAAAGTTTTTTGTAGCATCAATGTTCTCTTATAAGAATCACAAACACATTTATTTAGTAAAACACTGGTAAATGTCCGAACTCGATTTCCTTATCGTTTACAGGTAGCCCTTTGTAATGTTCTTTCCATCAAGCCAAGTGTCCCACATGATTTACTTGGTCCTTAGCTTTTGGTACACCCTCACATCAACAGCTTGCGTTAATGTATATAGTTTGTGCTGTTTCTGTGTTTACATGAGGGAATGAGCTCCGCTTGAGCTTTTTTCTCTACAGACAAGATTGCATAGAGTCCTTATATTCCAGCTTACCCTTGTTTTCTCCAACCTAGGTTGATTTCATCTGCAGAAAGCCCATATCTCACAAAATATATCACGAGTGTTACTGTCACGAGATAATTACCAATTATAAAAACAAATAGTGACGAGATGGAAAGTTGAGGGAAGTATTCACTTTAATGATATTCACTTCGCCTGAGGGGAATAACAGTTTTAGTACAGAGATTTATATTTACGGCAATTGGCAAAAGCCCTTATCCAGAACGACTTTTAAAGCTCATGAAACCTTTTGACAACCTAAGAAAAACTAAAGAATAATATATCAATAAAAATAATTCAAAGTAATATTGATGACGCTATATGCTCCAAGAGACCAATGACAATGAGTTTCTGTCATTTAGATTTGGGCAGTAACTACATAGACTAATTTTTTTAAAATCTCGAGATAGTGGACCAATCAAATCTTGTCATTTTTGTGTGGTGTATACACTGTAAAATTATAAATATAACAAATAAATACTTGTAAGAAGAGACTATAATTAAGGTAAATTATCTGCCAGTGCAGTACTAATAAGTGTAATTACACTTGGTAGAAGCTTTAGAAATTTAGTAACAAACGGTTAAAACTAAGTCATTCCAAGTACTATATTAAGTCACATAAGCTCAAAACCAACTTCTCAGAATTTCTTTGTCTGTGCTTCTTGTGTTTCTTTTGTTTCTTTAATTTAAATTTGCTGAAAAAAAAGAATAGTTTTCTGAAAAACAGATGAATGAAATGTTAACTACATGAGAAATCGCTTATTTTAGGATAAAATAACTAAGTAAGAAATAAAAGGCAAATAATTTACAATAATATTAATTATCTTAAACATTCTGCTCTTGCGTAGTATATCATTCCAAAATAATTTTTTGTAAAATTTGGTGGATGTAGGTTTTTACTACTTCGCTAAATCTTTAAAAACCCTGATGTAAATCATTTGTGTAAATTAGTATATCAGTTTCATTAGTGATTTATTATAGACATTCTGAGTACAATCAAATACAATTTGAAAAAAAAAATTATAATAAATACATATATATATATATAATATGTGCACAAACTGTACAACAGCAAAGGCATAAATATCCAAGTGCCTAAAAAAGGTCAAAGCGATCAGGTGCCTGTTTTAGGAAAAAAAAATAAGGAAAATTGGACAGAAGACAAAGACATGAAACTGTGTATTAGCCTGTTAGGCTAAGTAGGCTGAGTAGCTATGTTCCTCACATTCTTACACATAGGATGAAAAAAGTCGTCAATTCTATTTTCTTTATTTTTTAATTTTTCAATTAGCATTGTATATAATTCCATAATAAAGTCTGCCGGAAAACGATTACAGTTGGACACATTATCGGTGAATTCTCATTGCGGTAACGCCATAAGGGAGTTGTGTGATTGTGTTGTATTGACCTGGTTTTGAGTCTGAGGAGATTTTTTACTGCCAAAGGCTTAATAAAAGAATATGTGTAATGATGATGTTTAATATATTTTATATTATATTATATTGAGGATTTTGGGTGACCTGCGATGGACTGGCAAGCTGTCCAGGGTGTACCCTGCCATCGGCCAGAGTCGGCTCAGATGGGTGCCAGCCTCCCCTGCAACCCTAATTAGGATTAAGCGGCTCAGAACATGAATGAATGAATGAGGTTTTTGGTACCAAATGCCTAAAATTAAGTAAAGAGGTTGTTCATTTGCTTCCTGCTTACGCTTCTGATATTTATGAATAAAAGAGAGTTCTGATTAAAATCCAAGTCCAAATGTTTGGACTGCTCTGATAATTTCTCTTACTCTTCTAGTGAATCTAATTCTCATCGAATTCTAACTTAGGTCCACTGTATCACAAGAATACTTTAGTGCCCTCGTATTCATTATTCATGTAACTGATGAACAGATTTCATTCATTGTTGTAATCAATGACTTTGCGTCAAGAACGGGAATAAATTAGATTATTACTGTGCATTTTAATATGTTTCTTTCTGTTTTATTGCAGTAGTGTAATAATTAGGTTCTTTTTATTAGTCTTACCTCATTTGTTTTATCAGATTTGTGCGGTTAAAAAGCTGAATGCTGAAAGAACTTAACTCACATCTGAAGGTTGGAATTAAAACGTGAAGTACTAGATTTGACTTTGATTTAGAGTCATCTGTATCAATATTGTCAGTGGTAAAGTGCTTAAGTTGCTCTTTTCAATATTTATTATTTTTCAATATTTAATGATTTAATGCTAAACGCTCCAAAGTCCTGAAAGACCAATCACTGTAATACTTCAGGTCATGTGATTGACAAGTTAAATGGCTGAAGCTGATGCTGGTGGTGAACCTTCTAAGGCTATACCGAGATTAAAATGTTTACAGATCTATATTAAAAGAATGTTTACACAGATAAAAGTATTTTTGGATCTGTCTATCGATAAAAGCTGCACAATATAACAACATCCATGCTCTATTTGAACATCTCTCCCCAGAAGTCACACTTTACACAAACGCCCGTGCTGAAGGTGGGGCTGGTGGGGCTTTTTCGCCGTCACTCTCACAACTAGGAACAATACAGAACCTCCAGTCAGCTTACTGTGCATGTTTTTGAACTGTAGGAGGAAACCTGGAGAAAACCCATGCAAGCACCACACAGAAACGCTCTGAGCCTGGGAATCGAACTCAGGCCCTCTTGCTGTGAAGCGAACATGCTATCCATTGTGCCGTCATGCCGCCCCTTTCAGTCATTTGATCCTTCATTTCTTTAAAATTTATTCTTATAAATCTGTTTATTGGTATTTATTATTGTTATAGATGTATATAGTTTCAGCACTTAGATATACACTACAATGCCACAAATATATTTTAACACAACATTGGCCCACCCTTTGCAGCTATACTAAAGCATTTCACTGCATATTGTACTGTGTATAATTTGTATGTGACAAATAAAAATTTGAAATTGAAAATATACCAGCTTCAACTCTTCTGGGTAAGCTTTCCACAAGTCTTAGGAGGGCCTTTTATGGGAATTTTTGACCATTCTTCCAGAAGTGCATTTGTGAGGTCAGACACTGCTGTTGGATGAGAAGGCCTGGCTCACAGTCTCCCAAAGGTGTTCTATCAGGTTGTGGTCAGGGCGCAAGTCAAGGCCAAGACTGGCATCCATGTTTTTATAGACCTGGCTTTGTGCACTGGTGTGCAGTCATGTTGGAACAGGAAGAGGCCATTCCCAAACTGTTCAAAGAGCATAAAATTGTCCAAAATCTCTCGGTATGCCGAAGCATTCATAGTTCCTTCCACTGGAGCTAAGGGGCCAAGCCCAGCTCCTGAAAAACAACCCCACACCACAGTCCCCCTCCACCAAACTTTATACTTGGCACAGTGCAGTCAGACGAGTACTGTTCTCCTGGCAACTGCCAAACCCAGACTTGTCCATCAGAATGCCAGATGGAGAAGATTGAGTGCAGGACCATTTTTATTCCTTACTGAATTATGTTGTATTGTAGTGCTTTAAATGATTGCATTTTATGTTTTGTTGTTATTTTGTGATGTCTTACAAGGCTGTCTATAGTGACCTTATTAGCAGTTACAGGTAGGGTTGGGAGGTATGATGGTGTATACTATCTTAATATTATTATAATAGTATTAATGAGTGTTTTTCGACCTTTTTTAAAATGAGGCACACCAGCAAGCAAGAACGTCACACATTGTAGCCTAATACAGCATATATAATGACAATTAATCTCTTAATTTATTGCTATTTAGTGTGAATCCTGGGCCTGTGTAGGTGAGCCCAACCTTATATCATGAAGAGAAACACACACAAAGCTCTTCCCCAGCTGTAGCACTATATATGCTTGAAAAGCTCACTTAGACAGGCTGTGGAAAATGGGTATAAAGGTATCTGTCTAGTATTCATGTCTGCGCCACAGTGTGTGGCTTTTTGATTTGGCTATGAGCAGCTATTAAGCAGCTAGCTATATGAGCTCTCTCTGACACCTTTGGTGTTTTTCCCATAAAACTGACCTGTATTTCAGTTTATTCTTGCAAGTGAACATTATAGTCTGTACTATTGTTTTGAAGTGATGAGTGTTTTGTTTGGATGATATTTAAGCTTGCTTAAGACCCTGGCACTGTTGGATAGCCTTTGCCCACACACAAAGCATAACAGAGTACCATAACAACAAACATATGAAAGGGCATGGTCCTGATTCATACAGTTGAAAAGACAGTTCAGAGAGTCAGTCGGCACCCTCGACCCCAGATATGAAATGCAACATTGAGTTGCCCAGTGTATGGAGAATGCCAGGTCTAGATTTTAAAAGGAGCCTACTGTGAAATTGTTTTTGAGTTAAACTTGGAGCTAGGATACCAGATATTTGCACACTATACGATATTGACAGCTTTTGGAAATAAAGGCAAACCTGCAGTAAAACTCAAGGTGAGATATATATATATATATACAGAGGTGTGAAAAAGTGTTTTTTTTTTTTTTGCATTTTTGTCACATTTAAATGTTTCAGAACATGAAACGAATTATTCAGACACAACACATTTAAACACAAAATTCAGTTTTTAAATGAAGGTTTTTATTAATAAAAGAGAAAAAAAATCTAAACCTACATGGCCCTATAAGAAATCCATGTGAAAAAGTTATTGCCGGCCACCCTTAGCAGCGACAACTGCATTCAAGCGTTTGTGATTACTTGCAGTGAATCTTTTACAGCGCTGTGGAGAAATTATGGCCCACTCATCTTTGCAGAATTGGACCACATTGGAGGTTTTTTGAACCGCTTGAACCATACCATCGTATGATGGTACTGAAATGCAGAGTTACTTTTATACCAGATGTAATGGGACACACACCAAAAAGTTCAACTTTTGTCTCACCAGTCCATAGACTATTTTCTCAAAAGTCTTGGGGATCATCAAGATGTTTTCTGGTAAAATTGAGACAAATCGTAATTTTTTTTGCTTAGCAGTGGTTTTCGTCTTGGAACTCTGCCCTGCAGGCCATTGTTGCCCAGTCTCTTTCTTATGGTGGAGTCATGAACACTGACCTTACCTGAGGCAAGTGAGGCCTGCAGTTCTTTGGATGTTGTTGTGGGGTCTTTTGTGACCTCTTGGATGAGTTGTCTCTGCGTTTTGGTTGACCAGACATTCCTGGGAAGGTTCCCCACTGTTCCATGTTTTCACTATTTGTGACTCACACTGTGGTTCGCTAGAGTTCCAAAGCTTTAGAAATGGCTTTATAACCTTTTCCAGACTGATAGATCTCAATTACTCTCAATTCATTTGTTCCTGAATTTCTTTGGATTTCGGCATGATGTCTAGCTTTTGAGGATCTCTTGGTCTACTTCACTTTGTCATGGCAAACACTTTTTCACACCACTGTATAAACAAACACAATGTAATATATATGTATGCATATATATATATATGTATAACATTACTAAACATAGACAAAATATAAAAATTTTGGCAATATGGTGTATATTGTGATTCCAAATAAAAAAAAGAAAATAATCAAAGATGATGAAAGCACAGTATGGTCATTTAAGCTATTAATTAATTCAATGGGGGGGTGCTATACTGTGCTATATGAGATTTTTCCCATACTGCCCATCCCAAATTCCAGGCATCTTTGAACAGCTACACTTTATTTATGTACCCTTTTTTATACAAATGTCTAACGTAGAGTGCTTCACATAATGTAGAATGATGAAAACAGATAAAAATAAAACACATAAAACTATAATTAGAAAACAACAGAAGTGTACTAAGATAACAATTAGAACAATAAAACTATCAACTCTATAAAATAAATTGAAACAGGCATGATGAAACAAATAGCAATTGATTATAAGAACAAACAAACAAGCAAAAGCACTGATGGTCTTTCTTTTGAAACCCCCTATATAGGGACCCTATGGGTTAAAATAGTACAGTTCTTAAGTTTTGTGTTCTATTTATATGTTACATATTTTTGATGGTAGCATGGTTTTCTCCCACAGTCCGAATGCATACCCATTAGGCTAACTGACATACCAAATTGCCCCTCAGAGTAATTGTGAGTGTGAGTCTCCCAGCCAAGCCACCTTGGCAACACAAGTGCATGCTGGTCCCAAGCCTGGGTAAATAGGAGGGTTAGGGACATACCTGATGACCTACTCTATACAAAACCTTGCAAAGTAAACTAAAGTAAATTGTTAATAAAGCAAAGTCGCCTGTCGTACATAACAGAGATGCCAAGAGCCAGATTCGACTGAAGGCACTGAATGAAATTGTTAATGATATACAGGAAATAGCCAGCTTATTTTTGGCCTCACTGTTTGTTTTGTTTGTTTTTTGTGAATTAGTTTGTTTTTCTTAATTGAGCTTTTTACCAGGCAACAGGAACATACATGCAGTATGTTTACTTCATTATACAGTGTAATTAGGTCGATCCTTTTAGGTTGCACTGTTTATTTCAGTAATTAAAGGTCAGTGGTCACATGCTGAACAATGTGGTATCCATCTTCTCGGGCTGACTTGCCTAGTCGTTGTTTTGTATATACTAATAAAGAAGTCCTAATTTTGGACAAGTTCAACTCAATTCGAATCACAAATGTTCTCTGGCGGTCTGTACTGTATACTTTAACTCAGCCTGAATGTGTTTAAAATCACCCAGTACATACTGTAACCCATTTAGTCATGTTTGTCCTTTTTCTCCAAAGTGGTCATACCGGTGTTTTTATTTAAGGACACTTTAATATTTGAAGAATATCGTAGTGTAGAATAGCGTAGCGTAGGACAGCGTAGCGTTCTTCACTTGCTTCTCTTTCCAGTACGATGCTATTGACTCCATTAAGGTTTTCATTAGCAGAGATATCTTGTTGATGACAGCATTAGTGTAAGGCAGGCTTGTTGATGAAAAGCAAGAATGTGTCTGAGTAACAGAAAGTATTATCTGGCTCTAGTTGGACCCACCTGCCCTGTCTCGAGGGACGCAATTACTCTTCTTGTAGGTTGCGTGAACACAAGTGTCCCCAGATGCTGGTGCTTGTGAGCCCCCTGCAAACCAATGATGTCAGCATTCTCTTCTTTCCACTACCTCTACACCTCCTCCCTAATACTTTTTTCTTTTTTCTTTTTTTGACCAAATGCACCACCAGCTTCATTTTATTGTTTTGTTTGTGCTTGCTCAACACATATTCCTTCGACCTGGAGAACATGAATACCAGCAAATGTTTTATTCATGCAATCAGGACAAATCAGTCTTTACTGCTCTCTTGCTCACTTGTTCTCTTTCTCCCTCCCTCTCTCGTTCTCTTTCTTCTTTTCTCCTTCTCCCTCTGTCTCTCTCTTTCTCTCTCTCTCTGGCTGCATTTGCATCATGCCCTATCTTAAATACATGGTGTTTTCTTTTCTCTACAGTTCTGGATCTATTGCAAGGCACAAGATTTGGGATGGAATCACTGTCACAAATACAAAAGTCTCTTAGAAAAATTAAAGAGTTAAAAAAATTACATGTATCATCATTTTCTGAGCCTTTCTTAAATGAAAGGTTTTAATAAATTTAGGCTCGGCACATTAGGCTGATCAAGACATGTAAGCATGACTGATGCAGAAAAAACAGGCAGTCTTCTGTTGCAGCAGCGAATAGACACTTATACTCCCAAAGGGTGTGCTGCACCTGCTCTAGAATAATTGTACTGGCTGTGTCATTTAACTTCCCTCCAAAGATCTCAGCTTTAATTAAAACTTCACTGCGCTGTCTGTCTCTCTGCAGCCCTAAATAACACGCCAAATTTGTGCCGTGGAAGTTTCCATAGAGCACCCTTGACTCTACTGAATAGCTGGTGTGTTTGCAATTAGTGCTTAGGGGTTGCTAAGCAGCGTGACATGATGCAAAGGCTGTCAAATATTTCTTATTGTGTGTGCTTGTGCATGTGCGTTCGTTTGTGCGTTCGTTTGTGTGTGTGTGTGTGTGTGTGTGTCGGGAGGCAGACCTTTGAATTTTTCAAACTTTACTGTAGTCATATCACAAACAGAATAAAATTTTTATTATTATAAATGTGTTTGAATCACAATTCATGTTATTATCATACTATATTTTTATTTACTTATATTTGCATGTTAAATACAGTTTTTGTGTGGCATGATGCAATCAAATGTATTTTCAATGCTTTATATGTACTATGTTACATTCTACCAATATTTGCTAAAAATAAAAAGGCCATATGAAATAATAAGCTTTATATAAGTGAATGGAAATTAACTATTTTAAAAGTTACACTTTTTATAACTTTGGTTATGAGAACACTGTAAAAGCATGAAAATTGGCAAACGCCCACTGGTTCACCATCCTGTAAATCTAAACTAAGGTGGACATTCCCAAACACTGACTTGTGTTAAATCAGCCATATCATTGTTGATTTGTATAAATTGGGTCATTATCTATTCAAGTTTTAACCTCCAGGCAAAGGAGGCCATGTTATAAGCTAGGTTTGTAAAATATATTACTCCATTACAAATTTAAACAAGCTCCACTTAAATATTTTTTGTATGTAGTGTAGTTGTTTTATTAAAAAAAACAAATCAAGCATGCTAACAGCATCATGATTCCAATTTCACGTGCACGTTGCTGGTCATTCTCAGGAACTGCTTATTCTCAGGAGCTACCGTTAGTTTCTAGTAATTTTTCAACTGGTCTTTATTATATTTTCACATCCATAATCCTCTCTAGGTTCTTGGACACGATTCTGGATACAAAAAAGAACAATAAGAGAATCTCCTCCAAATAATAATCATAACATAAATTAATAATAATTGTATTAATGTTATCAGAGCTCCTGAGCAGAGACCAATAGTCATGGTGATGGTTGTTCCGTGTCCACCCGTATCACATTGCTGACAAAATTAGGCACTGCCTGATTTTGGTGCAAATATAAAAGGTACAGAAGTATTTTGTAACACACATTCAATTCAATTCAATTCAATTTTATTTGTACAGCGCTTTTTACAATTGACATTGTCGCAAAGCAGCTTTACACAGTAAATTAAATTGGGGAGGAATCTAAAAAATGTTTTCTACAACCCTCCCCATGAAGCCAAGAATAGTTTATTACCCTAAAGAGTTTTTTCTATGACATTTGTTCATAGCAGAGCACCTGAGTGGAGCTACATAGGCACGGAACATGACTTTAATGGTTGCACATGATTGGCTATTATGTATAGCTTGTGCATTAAAAAAAATGAAACCATCAAAAATAAAGGCTCATACACCACCACTGAAACTTGCACAGAATAAAACACATAAAATCTAACTCAGGTTTGATCAACCTTTTTTTTAAACAAAACAAAATGGAACATTAACGGCAACACAAAACATGAACTCCTTACACAGATAACTAAGCTAACAAGACAGGTGATACAAATTAGGGCAGAAATCAGCAAGAAAGCTCATTGTTATGCTTTCCTTCTTTCACATCACAATCAGCACAATTTAAAATTCAATCAATATGTGACCAACTATTTTTCTGTATCTCAGGTGTTAACAATAATAATGCTGTAGTGGACGACTACTGTATGCATCACAGTAATTAACAAATTCCTTTTCTGACCTAATAAATAATTATGACATTATTAGAAGTACTATATAATATACAAAAAATTAGTACAAACAGTTAACCAGAGATTTATAAAGAAATTAACTTAACAAAAACAAAACTAAATCTTTAGTTAGGGCTGTGTGATATGACCAAAACTTTATATCATGATACAAGTTATTGTTATGTCCTGATAACAATACATAATACAATATATATATATCAATATATTGAATTTGCTTTATTACAGTTGAAACTATTGTTTACAAAAATTTAAAGAAAATCAGGAATGTATCAGATAATGTATCAGATAATTTTGCTTAATTCCATATCAGCATCTGTGACTATTTTGTGGTAAAAGATTTTTTTCTATTGTAAAATCTACACAGATAAATAAATAAATTATAGTGCTGTCAAAATAATGTGTTCATTTTGAATAATTATTAATTTATCCATTCATTAATTTTTTAAGCCGCTTATTCCTAATTAGAGTCGGAGGAAGGCTGCTACCCATCTCAGCCGACTCTGGGCGAGGGCAGGCCAGCTCGCCAGACCATCGCAGGGCCGACACACATCCATTCACACTCACACTTAGGCGTGATGAGGAACAGCCAATTAGCCTACTGTGCATGTTTTTGGATTTTGGGAGAAAACCCATGCAAGCATGGGGAGAACCTGCAAACTCCACACAGAAACGCCCGAGCCTGGGAATAGCAGTTTAAATAATTAACCGCAGAAAAATATAAAGAAATCAAGAACATGTTGCTTGAAGTGAATGGAATATTTGTGCAGAGATGGGTCTGGTAAAAGCTTGTTATGAGTGATCAATGGGAGATTCAGTGAAAACAATGGGGAAAGATGTTTTTTTCTCAAAACAATACAATGTGGTTAAAAATCCACCCCTAGGATCGCCCTCTGCGATATGCCTGAGTGTTCTTCTTTGATTCGGAACAATTGATTCGGATTTTATTTTTATTTTAATGTGTAGATTTGTTTCATCCCCCGTGAACCAATTTGTAAGGAATTTTGTACATATTTGTGTGTATTTGTACTTTTGCAGTTCTTTAAGTTTGTTCTTTCAGTTCGTTATATTGTGAAGGTCCCCTAATCACCGAAGTGCCTTTGACAAGGGCCAGATTATAGTGGCTGCAAAACTGGGTCAGAGTGTCTCTCCAAAACCACAGGTCTTACAAGGTGCTTTCAGGGTGCAATGCTTAATTCCTATGAAATGTTGTACAAACATTAAACTAGGACCATATTTACACACAACTAGTGCTGATGTTCCTAATAAATGAAGGTGTGCCCATGTGGTCTGATCCCAGAAAAGAGCACACATGGCTATGATTAAAAAAGTGTCAGTCCGCACAGTGGAGTGCAGATTGCTGTGTATGAAGCTGTGTAGCTGCAGACCAATCAGAGTGCACATGCTTGAATCATGTCCTCCACTGAAAGTGTCTACAATGGGTATGTGAGCATTAAAACTGGACCATAGAGAAATGATAGAAGGGGAAGTAGTCAGATGAATAACATTTTCTTTTACATCGTATGGGCAGCTGGGTGTGTGTACATTGATTTCACGGGAAGAGAGTAACAGGATGGACTGTGCAAGGCAAAGCAAGCAAGCCACCAGAAGTGGTATGGTGTTCCGAGCAATGTTCCACTGAGATCCCTTGGGTCCTAGAATTTATGAGGGGGATATATTGATGTATACTATCTACCGAGGGCTGGGCGATATGGTCTGAAAATTAAAACTCAGATTTTTTCAGCCTACACCCAATTTAGAATTCAGATTTTTTTTAAAAATCAAAGACATTGTTTAAATAAGTTTAATTTTAACAGTATCAATACAAAGAAGCAAACACTTTTTTAAACTGGGCTTAATTCTGGAGTCCTGCTCAGTACTCACTGCACGTTCTCCTTGAGGATCAATGAAATTTTAATATGTGCAGAACTACACTTGACTGTGTAACGCTGTCAGAGATGCTGAAGTAAGTTAGTTGTGTTACTACCACCACATACTTTACGCAGATTTAACAGCAGACAGTGGTGTGTGCTGCCAGGCTTTGCATAACCAATCCATTTCCAAATTACAGAGGAAACGCTGCCAGTTTTTGAGATGAGCACCTCATTTGTCGATGCATGTGCCATCATGCTATTTTGTGTTGGAATTCAATAGGTGGGGTCAGAGAACAGTCTACCACCAATGCAGCCCATCCATCCATCCATCTATCTATACATCCATTTTCTCTACAGCATTTTTGTTGGGTGGTGGGTGATCTCATAACAATGTGTGCCAGGCAGGAAATAACCCTGGACTGGGCTACCAGCCCGGCACAGAACACATAGAGTTCACAAGCTTTATTTTTAATAAGAAATTTTAATTTTACAGTTACACCTCAACCAAAATTTTGAAAATCGATAAAATTGATTTGTTGCCCAGCTCTATATCTACCGAAACATTGCTACAAACCAGGTAGGCCTTCAGCTGCTCATTAGACTGTGGCATATTCTTCTCCCAATTATGCCATACATTTCTAATAGGAGACAGATACGAACTGGCAGCAGGCTAGTCAACCACACCCCGAACAATGCTGTTATATGCTCAGCAGAAAGCCCTCTCATTGTCCTGTGGATGAACTTGGACTTTCTGGGAAGAGAGGTTGCCTTAATGGCAACATTTGTTTCTCTATATTTTTAATATATGAATTTCTGGATGCAGCCGCAGACTGTGTTAAGCATCAGTGGTTTTCCAAAGTACACAGTGGCTATGTTTATAGCGGGAACTTGACAGTTTCTCAGGCGCGGGCTGCTTCAGGGTAAGAAGGTCATACACATCTAACAGTGGTTTTTGATCTTGGCCTTTGTGCACTGAGATGTGGGTGAATTCCCTGAATCTTTTCACAATATCATGTGCTGTACTGGAAGACCTAAAGCCTCTGCAATCTTCTACGGAGAAGCTGAATAACTTCTTTTTGAACTGACTAAAAAATATATTACAAAGGGGTTAGCCACGATCCAATCTCCCTTGCAAAGACTGAGCCTTTGGTGGATGCAAATTTTCATACTTAATCAAAAGACCCCAGTTGGTACCGGTTATTTTGTATATTTATATGTTTCTGAAATATTATGTAAACCTTTCACCCTGATGGTAAATGTGTCCCAACCTTTGTTGAGTGTGATATAGGGATCAAGTTACATTGGCCAGTAAATACATTTAATTTATATTTTCTTTGTACATTTTTAAGTTATATATGGTTTATGTACATAAACAAAATCGCATATTTCTTGTTGTTGCTGTTGTTTTGGAAAATTGCCAACATTTTTAATGTGGTTAGCATAAATCAAATATTATTGACTAGAAAACATTAGGCCTTATGGAATAACAACCATTAAACCACAAAAGGAATTTAATTCAGAAATGTTTTATTATTTACACTTAACTGAAAGTAAGTGTAAGACATTTGATAACATGACTGTTGATAATGTAATCTGTGACTAATTTAACCATTTTAGCATGATACTTAAAGGAGTCTCGGTGAATAAATGCTATGGGCTTCAGAGCCAGAAGAATCCATTGTTACGAGCCACATAAAACCAGTTGCACACTATAATCACTGCACCAGTCCTTACTGCTGCTGTGACTGTGCAGTTCTGTTTAACTGCATCATAATCATGGCACCAGAAAGGATAAACCAACACGAGGACATAGACTGGATAAAAAAAATACACAGGCCAGGTTTCATGAAAAAAAAAACTTTATATAAAAGTTAAGTAATGTGGTTGCTAGGGATGTGAATCTAACAACAACTCACGATTCAATTCGATTCAGATTTTTGGGGTGGCGATTCGATTCAGAATCGATTCTCGATTCAAACCGATTTTTGATTCATAGCCATTAAAAACAAAGGAAGCAAATTTCACGAGTAACTACATTCTTCTATAAGCCAGGAACAACTCTTCTGTAAGAAAGAAATGATATTACTAGACGACTGGTTTTGTAGATGTACTGATCCGCTTTGCTGGTTCAGAGTTTATGAAGTGATGGAGTGTGTGTTGGTCAGGAGTTGGTCGTGCCTGCTGCTCCGGTTCTTTTAGCTCCGGGTGATGGTGTAAGATGTGGGCTCGGGAATTTGAAGTGTTCCCGAAATACTTGACTTTTATTTTGCAGGTTTTGCACACCGCATGTTTTGTGTCAAGCTCCTTCTTTCCCGGAAAATCCTAAGTGCACCCAAACGTGCTTTCAGCGAAGATGGCACTGGGTTTTGGTGAAAAGCTAGTTCTGTACTCGCCACTCACTGGAACAAATTACAATGGTGGCCGTGTATGGACAAACGGTACATGCTGTGAGTAAGGTTGGCAATGTTCAAAAAAACGTGTCTTTATACATTGATTCTTGAAAATTTGGATCAATTCAGAATGCTAATAAATAAGAATCGTGATTCAGATGTGAATCGATTTTTTTCCAGCACTGTGACTTCAAAAACACATTTAAAATTTTGTTCAAACGTAGTCAATACATACCTGCTATCAATTAAACTGGCCCTGATTAATACATCAATGTATTTAAATCAATGGTCCGCAAAGAGCCTACAAAACATCAGACCATCAAATTGTTGGAACAAATCTGTCAGAAAAAGGATGCAATGGGATTTTTTAGCCATTAGGTATACAATAGAACACAGTAAAGACAATCATCAACAACGGGTAAAGCACAACACAATACATAGCACTGAACCTTTGTTACGAATGCCACACGGAGACTGAAGAAGGGTTGGCCTGGCACGGTGCACCTCCACCACCAGGGCTCCTCGGCGGACGGCACCTCGGCGGCGCCTGTCTCTGGCGTTACGAGACGTGCTGAATGGTCCACTGTTTGAAATGATCGGGAAGGAAGGACAGGTGGAGGGAGGATCCTCCCAGCAGGACGGTGGCTGGGTGTCTTCAATTCCTTAGGGGTCCACTGAATAGCTTTAACCAAAATATCCCCGGAGCGGAGCTGGCTGAGACCCCGACTGCCTGTCAGATGGCGCTTGGACGGGGAATCCTTTACACCCTGGGTCCCTGGAGACTCAAAGGAGATTGCTAATTGATCGGAGTGATAGTGATGGTCGAAAGCCTGGAATGGTGGTGTTGTGCTTTACTGGAATGGAGGGTTGCTATCTGGGTCGAGGAGGTTGAATCGGGCAAAGCGAGATAATATGTCCTGACTGGCCACAATACAGACATAGGCCGTCTGAGATCCGTCGCAATCTTTCGGTCGGTGTGAGCCGGACCCCCTCGATCTGCATTGGTTCTGAGGTGTCCTGCAGTGGCACATGAAAGGAGGACCCCTGAAGGCGCGGACAAGTTAGGCCCTTGCAGCTCAGCCAAACATCCAATCCACCGATGAGCGTTACTGATGGCCATTTGAATGAACTGCTCTAGTCCCATGGAGTCGTTATAGGGAGCTAGCTGCAGCCGGAGTGATAGCTCCAAACCCTGACAGAAGTGGGTCACCAAGCCAGTGTCATTCCACCCACTGAGCCCAGCTAGGGTACGGAATTCCAACACGTATTCCCTGATATCCTTCTTTCCTTGTCGGAGCCAATGTAACTTCTCCCTGTCGGTGGGATCCCCCTCAGGCTGGCTGAAAACCTCTCGGAAGTGGTCCGTGGACAGCACTGGTCCACTCTGCCTCCATAACCCTTCAGCCCATTGCAGTGCCTTTCCTGATAGTAAGGAGATAACATATGCTATCTTCGAGCGCTCTGAAGGGAAAGAACGTGGGATGCATCTCGATGGCAAGCGCACTGCAATAGGAAGCCATCGCTGCTGTCGGGATCTTCGTAGTAAGGGCCGGGGTTACCGAGGAGCCCCCCATGGGAATAACGTGCAGAGATGGGACGATGGGAGTTTCCGAAGCAGCTAAGGACCGACGGACTTCCTCAACGAGGTTTTGAAATGTCTCTGGGGTGAGAAGGGACGTGGCCTCCATATTTTCGGTTCCAGTCTAGCCTTTTCTTACAAACGCCACATGAAGACAAAAGAATAAACTTCAATAAGTTTATTGAGTACAAGGCGAAGTGCTCGGAGAGCCACGAACACGTACACAGAAGAGAACGTAAGCAAAACCTGCCACAAGGGGCAAACACAAACCGACACCAAAACACAACACTATGAAATGAAACCTGCCACGAGGGGGGAAACCAAAAGTAAACAAACATGACTTACGGGAACAACGGAAACTGACAGAACAGATAGGTGGACGAAGGGAGCAGGATGACAATAAAGCAAGGGAGTAGAGGTGAGTCCAGAGCGGTAGTTAGAGTGGCGGTAAAAACATAGTAACTGCTAACAAGGCCAGACACCGAGTGTCTACTGTGGGTTTCTATAGAGAAGGTGATTAGATCCGGAAATGAGGACCAGGTGATTCGTGGGCGTGTGCTTGCATCGTGTGGGAGTCCGGTCACAAGATGTCTGGAGGTGTAACAACCTTCCTCCAGATTTGATGAGAGGACGTGACAAAAACTGTTCCAAGTGGCTATAAAGAGGCTTCCAGCAAAATTAAAGGAGCTGCGGAAATTTCTGGCAAGTGCTAGTTGTGCACTATGTGACAACAAAGCCTGCTGCAAAATGTGGTAAATGTGTTGTTAAAATGAAAAAAAAACGAGGATAAAGAGGAATCTCTCTTTTCATTATGACAATGACTCAAAGAATTCCCTCAAAATAAGACAGGAATGACTTCAGCATAAGAAGTTTAAAGTCTCGGAATGGCCCAGCCAAAGCTCAGACCTGAATCCAGTTGAAAATGTGTGAGTTGACCTGAAGAGGACTGTGCACAAGATAAGCCTTAGCAAACTGACAGATTTGGAGCACTTTTGCAAAGAAGAATAAAAAAATAAGTGGGGGAGCCATGATTTAATGGTTAGAGAAGCTATTTTGGGACCAAAAGCTCCTACACTGATGAACAAGGTATTAAACCCCACAGCTGCTCTCCAGGTTCCACAGTGTGGCTGCCCATTGCTCTGAGTGTGTGCTCAGTTCAGATGAGTAAAATTCAGAGCTTACTTTTCTTTGGTTTGATTAATAAATTATATGAAAAACCTAAAAAAATAAAAATTAAGATGTCCAATGACTATGACTCCAAAAGAATAAATGCTATCACCAAATCAAGATGCTTCAACTAAGTATTTGTTTGAGACTATAATGTTAACAGGTTATTGCGAGTTCCCACTCCTTTTTATTTGTTGGTTTGAGTTGTACAGGTTCTACTGTTGGTCACCTTAAAGGTGTAAAAGTTCTAAAATAATAAATCTATTTTTTACATTACAAAGTGCTGTCATTTAACTGGGACTTCTAAACTTTATATACTCGTTCTGTAACAACACTGAGCTTTCCTGGTGCTCACAGCAGGGTCATAAGAAGACAAAAGACTGCAAAACTTCTACACTGAAAGAATTTCATTACTAGATGTAATGACTTGAGACCCACATGGGGCTTTTAATGAGCATCACATGATTGGTCTGTGTATTTTTCCAGTTCCTTCTGCTTATTTATTGTACATTGTTGAATTGAGATCCCCGCTGCTAAAAAGCTTTAACTCCTTTTTGCATCATAGTCAAATGAGCAGTGCTAGTTTATAGGGCTGGACTGGAAATGCAAAGCTCCTGCTGTTAGAGTGTGATCCAGCTGACCTCTGGAGCATTCCCCACTTCTTAAATCAACCTTAAGAGTCTGTGTAAACTTGTTTTGCATGTAGAATTTTTTGGCATAATTCAACTCTTAGTATAAAGACAATTGGTTTTACCTGAAAGTAACTGACAAAGTCTCACAGTCATAGAGTGTGGAGTAACTAATGTTCCTCAGTTGTCTAATTTGTTTATTTATTTATTTTTCTCACATACCAGAAATGGCTAGTTTCTAGTGGTGGTGAGTGGCTAGCATTATAAAGTAGAAAAATGATTTAAAGCATCAATTTGTTGAAGAGGTCTTCTTTTAATTTTAATGACTATGCAGACTTGGGCTTAAAGCTGCTTCCCCAACAGAACAACATCTCAATCAGAGTGGACGTCAGAGTGGACGTTTGCATCATACTAGGACAACCGTATTTAAAATACATAATGTGATATAACTAAAAACACTTCCATAATAAATGGAACAGACTTATAGACAGTTACGGGGGATAAAAAGGTACAGTTATACCTGATCTCAACAAAGCTGTGGAGACTTTTAATTAAGCAAAAGGCAAACAAAATAAAACCAAGAGAAGAAGAGTAGAAAGCAAACATGACCTAGGGGAAATATGGTACCAAACACCCGACAGGCTCTGCACAACAGACACTTACCAACAAAACAAAATCAAAAAGATAAATGGGTACATTAATCAGAGAAACACAAACAAATTAGTTTCATTAGGGCTCATATGCCAAGGTCATGTGATTTGTAGGAATTGGATGGGACTGATGTGTAATGCAGCACAGATTTTTTTACTCTGACATCAATGTAGTGACCTTGACCAGTTTTTTGCATGAAAATTTACCATCACAAACTTTCCACTGGAGGTACTACCAAATATGTAAAATTCATTTGTGTATATATTTTTAAAAATACTGTAGTTTTTGTAAGATTTGTTTTAATGGTTGATTATTTACTTAATATCATTAGATACAAAAACATTACTATCTCCTAGTGCTGAACTGCAGGAGTCTAATCACTGTGACATTTTAGACACAACTAACTACGACTGTGTTTACTTACTTATTGCTGTAACACTACCACCAATGCATTCTTGGTGAAGGTACAAACTGACATTAAAAGAATAAAATCCTTTAAAACTGGTGGTGATGTCAAACAGTGTTGGCGCAGGTTTTATTTCCTCCTGACTGTGCTTGGTTAACCCCGCCCTCGCCCAGAGTCGGCTGAGATGGGCGCCAGCCTTCCCACGACCCTAATTAGAAATAAGCGGTTCGGAAAATGAATGAATGAATGTGCTTGGTCAATACTAGACTCATTACAGATCACTTGCTTGGAAGCAGATTGGCACTATGCAAATGTAATTTGTTTATCATTTCTCGTATTTCTCTTTCACTTACAGTGGACAATGTACTGCAGCCTCCAACTATCAGCAAGCAGCCTGGCAGCATCGTTTTCCCAGTGGACTCTTTGGAGAAAAGTCATGAGGTTGTGTTTAGCTGTGAAGCTCAAGGACAACCTCTACCTTTTTACAGGTGACTTTTTTAGTGTTTCAACCCATTCAGTGATTAATAATAACCCATTACCTGGTCATTTTGAACCCGTTCAAAAAGGAATCATCGATTTAATACGTATTTAAGTAAAACAATAAAGTTTATTGTGCACAGTGGTGACGTGGTCACAGCAAGGACCTGGGCTCGGCTCCCAGGGTTGGGTGTTTCTGTGTGGAGTTTGTATGTTCTCCCTATGCCTGTGTGGGTTTCCTTCGTATACTTCGTATTTCCCCACAATCCAGACACATGCACATCAGGCTAATGTGCTTTTTCCAAACTGAATGGCGGGTTGTTAAGCGTGCGCCCCGCCTTTGCCTAGTGCCAGCTGGAACGAGCTCCATCCTCCCCACTACCCTAATAGTATGATTAAGCGGTTCGGTAAATGAGTGAGTGAGAGAGCATGTGAATTTTGTAAAAGTGAGGTTGGTACCTTCTGTCATTCCTCGTCATTCTTGAGAGAGTCTAGCCCCCCTGTCGGTCGCCAAAAAAGTCACCACTTTTGATACAACCCAATTATGTAATAAGATGATTGTACAATGTATTGTATACAATTGCTATAACTGTTACCAGAAAAAAAGCCACTTGGCTGACCTTAGCATAGATATTTAAGAAAAAGAAAAGATTTTGCAACAGGGTGACTTCTCAACCACGATTAATCTAGCAAAAGTCAAGTATGTTGTGTCCATGCCCTTTGCCTTTTATGGATCAATGCAGTTTTCTTCACTGCAGCAGCTAAGGTTTCTTTGTACAGACAGGTCTATTTTACTCCCCCAGGATTGAGGTAGCCTAATGGATGATCTAATAAGCCGCTTCCCGTTTCCCCTCATCTTGGCCAAATCGCCTAGCCTCGAGGTGAATGTCTTCCTTCTGGAAGCTTCCAAGTCTATCACTCTCAAAAGTCATTACACCGAAAGCCGTTGTGGTATGCCAGATGCACTCATTATCGTGCTGTTAGCCATGCTAGCATGAGAAACAAACCTGCCCTCCCTCCTGTAAAGTCATTTAATTCTCGACTCCATATAAGTTCATAGAGCCCTGGAGATAATCCTGTGTTTCATAACTTTTGAGCTAAGATACTTGGTTCATGTGTATATTGTCAACTTTTGGATTGCATACAGATGGTAAACAAAGGAATGTTAAAATAAAACATCTACTGAATCCAGAGCCAGATGTTTCTATAATGTTGCAAAATAGCTGTTTAAATGTCATAACATGGGCCAATGAAGTAGATCATCTGTAATCTGCTGATACCTCTGATTACTCCTACTTCTACAGTTATGCATATTGTTTTCAAATAAAATGCATTTATTAATCTGTACCATGCTCATTTCTCAAAAATGCTCACAAGGCATCATGTGCATCTTCCATCATCTTAAAATCAATTCAGTTGTATTTAGCACGTTTGACTAGACATGCACTGACTGCAATTCTCTTGGCTGATTTCGGATTTTTCGGTGTGACCTGCTTCCCCTTATCTCCTCCACCTTCGAGCTGCTCCAACCGGCCAGAGTTTTCACAAAATTGGACTGGCGGAACGCAGACCACCTGGACAGAATCCATGATGGGAACAAGTGGAAGATTAGGTGCAATACTCCCACGGGCCACTATGAGTACCTTGTTATGCCTTTCGGGCTTACTTATCTCCCTAGACTCCCGGGCCTGCCCTGCTCAAAGGGCAACCCATTGCTGCTGACGATGGTAGACCTCTTCTCGAAAATCAACCACTTCATGCTCTTGCCCAAGCTGCCCTCGGCCAAGGAAACCACCCGCACCCTGGTCTTTCGAATTCATGGTCTCCCTACAGATGTTGTTTCTGATCAGGGTCCACAGTTAATATCCAGTTTCTGGAAGGAGTTTTGTCGTTGCCTGGGGGCCACTGTCAGCCTATCTTCTGGTTACCATCCTCAATCCAACACCCATATGGAGGCTGATATTGGCTGAACCAAGAACTGGAGACCTCTCTAAGATGACTGGTGGCGCAGAACTATACTACATGGAGCGAGCACCTCACTTGGGTGGAGTATGCCCACAATTCGCTCCCTACTTCGGCCACTGGACTCTTTCCCTTTCAGTTCACCCACGGGTACCAACCACCACTCTTCCCAGCCAACAAGGAAGAGGTAATGGTGCCTTCAGCCCATGCCTTGGTCAAGAAATGCTGAAAGGTGTGGGCCGCAGCCAGGCGGATGCTCCTTCGGGGACAAGCCCGCATGAAAAATATTTTTTATTTTGGGGGAATTTGTGGAGGATAAATCAACTGATATCATTTTTAATGTGTTACCACATCCAAGACGTTTCATTTAATATAAAATTTTTAGACCTATGTCCTTGTGAAGCTAAAATATTAAATATTCAAAACCTGAGGGGTACATCCCAATTCCAGTGAGTTGTTCAATGCATGTATATTTGTAAACCTGTGTGTTCTCCATGTGGATATCATCATGCATTATTTGGTACTAAATAAAAACTATTCCTACTGGCTATGTATTATAAAGCTTCTCAGCACACTTTTTAGCACATTGATGCAATTATTGTACTTTTAGTCTTCATACTTTACCCTACTTCTATCGCAAAATGCAAATCAAGCATATCATAAAGATGGCTCAGGAGTCTTTACAATAAAAATTTTTGTATCAGTATTTGTTTAAATTTCTCAGAGTGTAAAATGATTGAATCATTTTACACAGTGTAAGAAAAGAAGTAAGTACATATACAACATGTGAAATATATGAATGTGTGTATGTATATATATATATATA
>JBCNYG010000006.1:23585039-23596876 GCA_039654305.1 Porochilus rendahli | reverse complement strand
GGTCCCCCCGGAAGAGCTGGAGGAAGTGTCTGGGGTGAAGGAAGTCTGGGCATCCCTGCTTAGACTGCTGCCTCCGCAACCCGGCCCCGGATAAGCGGAAGATGATGATGATGATAATGATGAGTCCTGGACGTTAGCTTGGTCTGTACAGACTGGACGTATTTGTCCAGCACATCCCACACATTCTTCATTAGACTGAGATGTGGGAAGGTCAATTCAAAACCTTCAACTCTTTGATATCGCATTTCACTAATAAGAATTCACTGCCTGGTAACAATGCTGGGATGAAGGGATCTATTTGGTCTCCAGTAATGTGTCGATATTTAGTATGTGTGAAGGTAACAATAATGTACTTTTCTGATGTACAATAATATACTTTCCTAATGTACAAAAATACATTTTTAGAAAACAAATATACATTTTCAGAAAACAAAAATAAATTTTAAGAAAACAAAAATACATTTTTAGAAAACCAAAATATAATTTTTTCTTAACATGTATTTATGTCCCTCTAACACACCCCCTGGGGACTCCAAAAAGGGTAGGTATTCTGAACTGTTATTTGGTGCATAACCACAAACAACAGTTAGGATGCGTGCCCCCACCTAAAGGTGGAGGGAGGCTACCCTTTTGTCCACCGGGGAGAACCCCAACATCCTTGTTACCCCCCAACGCACTGAGGCAGGGGGGCAACAAGGATGCCCACACCGGCTCGCCGCCTCTCCCCATGAGCAATCCAGAATAAAAAAGGTCCAGACCCTTTTCGAGAAGGGTGGTTCCAGAGCCTAAGCTATGTGTTGAGGTGTGCCCAACTATATCTACTCGGTATCTCTCAACCTCACACACCAGCTCAGGCTCCTTTCCCACCAGAGAGGTGACATTCCATGTCACAAGAGCCAGAGTCAGTAGCCGAGGATCGGTCCGGCAGAACCCAAGCCTTTGGCTGCTACCCAACTCACATTGCACCTGACCCCTATTTCCCTTCACACAAGTGGTCGGTCCATTGTAGGGCAGACCCATGTCTCATCTTTCGGGCTGGGCCTGGCTGAGCTTCATGGGCAAAAGACCGACCACCAGGTGCTCGCCTTCGAGCCCCTCCACCAGGCCTGGCTCCAGGGGGGGACCCCGGTAACCCACATCCAGGCAAGGGAAACTGTGTCCTTGAAATAATTATGCTCATAGGTCTTGTGAACCATGCTTAGTCTGGACCATCATCTATGACCTGTTTGCCTTGGGTGACCCTACCAAGGGCATAATGCCTCCAACAACATAGCTCCCAGGATCATTAGGACACGCAAACACCTCCACCACGATAAGGTGGCAATTCGAGGAGGGGTGCACTGTATCCTCTTTTATTTTTGTCACCATTTTTGCCTTCAGTTTATGCAGGATGCTGTCAGTCCTATATTTAAATCAGAGGCCCGTATCTTCCTCAATGGACAAAGAATCTGTCAACATGACTGCGTACATCATGCCCAGTGTGACGAACACAGCCTTGCTTAACTTCATTGGTTATTAGGAATGGACTGGATGAGTTTCCATTGTCTAGTACTCTAGCAAGTATATCATCATGGAAGTAATGCATAATATTGATAAAGATCTCTGTGCAGCCAAACTTTCTCATGATCTTCCACAACTTCTCATGACTGACATTGTCAAAGGCTTTGGTCAGGTCTATAAATGTTATATAAGCAACTCTGTCTTGTGCTTGACACTTTTCCTGAAGTTGACGTGCAGCAAAATCCATGACTGCAGTTCCACGAGCCTCTCTAAAGTCACATTGGCTCTCTAGAATGTGTTTGCCATCTTCTTTGTGCTAAATAAGGTGGTTGAGGAGGACTTGTGCAATTATTTTGCCTGCTAATACCAGGAGAAAGCTCCCCTAGTGGTTTGTTTGTTACTCTATATTTTGTAAAGAAGGACAATCCTAGAATTCTGGAAGAATGACTTACTGCTGGCATGTAATCAGAAAGCTTTTGGTTAGCTTTTATATAAAAATGGGTCCCCCCCAGCCTTAAAGATTTCACTGGGAATAGAATGAGAGCCTGGTGCCTCACCATTTGAAAGCAGCTTGGTCACTTTCAGAACCTCTAATTATGTTTGAGGCATTGATTTTAATCTGTTTAATGTATTTCGACTTGAGGCATATAAGCAATTGCCTCAATCCTGATGGATAAGCACATATTTAGGACACTGTTTAAGTGTTCCACCCATCTTTCTAGGATGGTGTTGCCCTCAGTACATAGACGAATCCTGTCTGCAGTAAGCAGTGGTAAGATTCTAGAGGACTGGGATCCAAGGATGGTCTTCAGGGCATCATAGAAGTTAGATTGTTACTGTCTCTATACAGCTGAAACTGCTCTGCCTTTTTGCTAATCCAAAAGTCATGCATCTCTCTGAATTTTGCCTGCATTTGCTTTTAGTAGTGATGAAGGCTGCTAATGTTTTATATGTTCTGTAAAGGTTTGCTTTTTATTAAGCAGCTTATGAATGTCGTCAGCATTGTCATTGACTCAGTCCTGGAGTCTCATTTATTAAACTGTGCTTAGGATACGTATTAGAAGTGTACTTGTGCCCAAAGCCCAAAATTTGTCATCATCATTGTCATTATCTTCCGCTTGATCCAGAGTAGGGTCACGGGGGCAACAAACTAATCAGTGAGGTTCAAACGTCTCGCCCCCCAGCCTCCAGCATGTTCTGGGTTGACCCCAGGGTCTCTTCCCAGTTGGACATGCCTGAAACACCACACCAGGGAGGCGTTCAGGAGGCATTCTAATCAGGTGCTTAACTGGCTCCTCTCAACACGAAGGAGCAGCAGCTCTTCTGCATCCTCCAGGATGGCCGAGCTTCTTTCTTTTTTACTGTTGACTTTGCTATTCTGTATTAATACCGCAAAACAAGAAAAGGGAATCAAACCAGTGACCTTTTGGTCCCAAAAGCAGCTTCTCTAACCATTAGAGACTCTCCTGCAATAGAAGGTCATTTCAGCCAGTTGTATGCGCTATCTTGTTCCCAAAATTTGTGTTCACCAAAAAATGTTCAGATTTATAAAATCCCGTGTAAGCCTTTATAAATCTCAGTGTGCCTACAAGTGTGCACATCTGATCCTGCTTCATATTCCATTATGTCACCACTTATTTTAACCATAAATGGTCAGTGCAAACCACCTCATGAATGTGATCTGCATATAAATGAGCTTGGCAGACTTTTGTTTTGCCGATGTTTTAAACTATTTTAACTATGTTTTAGTTACTCGAAAGAAATTAATTTTATGGAAATGGAGATAAAATCCCATATTAGGGCCCAAAAACATGTGGAGGCCATAGCAGCAGGATCATTAACAAATAGCAGCAGAGCAAGTAGAAACACATTACTGCCACCTGGTGCAATGTGGCTTTTGAATGTGAGAGTCTAGATAGTGTGACCACTTGCTGGAATATTGGCTGTATGTCACGCATTACATAGTGCTGAATATGGGGAGACTGGTCTGGAAAGCCTAGATGTAAAGGTACTACTCCTCCAATGATACTTGCTATAAAATACTAAAACCACTGTTTTACAGAATGCCAACAGTGACACTCTGTCATAAAGCAAATATTGCTTATAACCAGGGTTTAAGAATCGTACAATATTAGATGACTATTGGCTGATGGCTGGATTGGGGACAACACCACACTCTTTGTACACATTATACTTTCATAATCCATAATGATAGAGCAATTTAGTGTATTGTATATAATTAACAATTGCATTGTGTCATGTCCCTTTTGAGGTTATACAAAGTTTAATAAATTGTGGAGGTGTACTCAATATTAACCGTGGTTATTAGCAGTATTGATATTAGAAGTCTCTTACCTCTATTAAGTGTGTGTTTGTTTTTTCTGTTCCTTTTAGTTCCAAAGGTCACGCCAGCTAATGTGAGTGGAGGAGGTGGAAGCCGATCAGAATTAGTTATAACTTGGGAGGTAAAATGACCACTTTACCATCTGTGTATGTATATGTATGAAGAGGTGTTTGCGTAAGGCATGACATTATGTTTTCCAAAGAACTGAGAAGCAGTATTGGCAACAACTAAAAAACCTTTTGAGGTTTTAATAGGAAAATAATTAACAAAAAATTATGCATGGTGAGGGGATTTCACAGAGTACTTCATTCTGAGACTTACCGTTGAGGGAAATATTAATTTTAGCGATATCCCCTAGCCTCTTGTGCATAATTGTTAATTATAGAATTTAGAATAATAGAATTACAAAATAGAAATTATAAAATTATAGAACTGCGATTGTCTGGTAAGTTGTTGAGGGTGTACCCTGCCTTCGCCCAATGTTGGCTGAGATAGGCTACCTGCAACCCTAGCAGGATTATATGGTTCTGCAATTGAGTGAGTGAGAATTATAGAAAAGAATCTCCCCTTAAAAATGTTCAAATTTTTGCAATCTTCAAGTCATTCCTCATATTTTCAATAAAGTGTTATTTAGGTAAAAGTCATGATAACTTTCTGGCATAGCGCAGAAAAGGTTTTACTCAAGAATATGACAGTATTTTGCTCCATCCATATTTCCTATCTTGACAAGAGCTCCAGTCCCTGCTACAGAGAAACAACCACACAACAGCATACTACCACCGCCATGCTTTACTGTGGTTGAGTTCTTTGAGTGGTAAGCTGTACTGGATTTCTGCCAGATATAACATTTGGTGTTGTGGCCAAGTACATTGATTTTAGTCTCATCTAACTATAACACTTTTTTATCCCCCTCGGTATATAATGCGAGGGATATAGTCTTCAGTATGTCTGTCCGTCTATATGTCCATCTGTAATCATTTCAATTCCAGGCCAGAACTTCATCAAACTTGGTTATTTTGCGATTTCTGCAATTCATAATTTCTAACATGTGGAGGCTGAGGTTGTCATCTCCTGATGATTCTTGTTTCATTTGTCCTCGGAATATTCATTGTACTGTACTCCCTGGTGGCTCATCAATAAGGTGCATGATTAACAACCTTGAGATGACCGGTTCGAATCCAGGTCAATGCCATAGCCATCCTCTACTGGGAGTCCATGGAAGCTAATTGGCCGAGCTCTCACAGGAGGGAGGGATTGCGTATGCTCCCTTCCCTGTCATCCATAGCAATTGCCAGCTAGTGATGGATGTCTGTGAGCTCATTTATATGTGCTTTCTCTCAGAGTGTGTTAGGTCACCTCCAAATTCGCTTGCACAGCAGTTTGTAGAGGCGAGTGGCAGCATGTCACAGAGGGGGCATGTTCATGCTTACACTCCTCCTCGTTGGTAATGGTTGTGTGATAAGGAAAGGCAACACTTGATGGGTGGGAAGGGGATACGACTAAAATTGGGGGAGAAATTTTTGTGTGTGTGTGTGTGTGTGTGTGTGTGTGTGTGTGAGTGTGTGTCTTTTTTTTTTTTTTCAAAAAAATTGATCCATAGATTAGATTAGATTATATAAATACTTTATTAAACCCAGAAGGAAATTGACAGTTTCCAGCAGTGCTTACAATAAACAGCACAAACTTATGCTATAAAAAACAAACTTAAGTTAAAAGCAAATATAGTAAAAATAAAACATTAAGGCAGACATAGTAAAACGTATAAGGGATATTGATAATACTATAATGGTGTTAATTGACAGTCCAGTGCAAATGATTTAAAAAGCCCTGTGTAAACATGCATGTACAAGTTAAGGTGCATGGTGTGCTAGGAATGGTGCAGTGTAGAGTGTGAATGTGGAACAGCACCCACAGTGTAGAGTCGACCTTGATGAAGGGTCTGTTCATGACAATATTTCACAATGAGGGTTGCAACGTAGTGTTGTCTGGGAAGTGGGTTCTTTTCTGCTTGACTTAGGTCTGCCTCACTAATACGGTCAGCTACCCTAAGTAGACCTTGGTTGTCTAAAAACAACCCTTGGGGGCCTACATTTTTAATAGGACTGCTCTTTGGAATCTCCCACTGCTCACTGATGCACTTGATCTCCTCAGTGTAAGTTTCTTCTTGAACAGATCTGTTGACAGTGTTTTTAGCTTGCTTAGACCCTTCCACTGTGACTGCTGTTCCACAATGGTGCCAACCTTTACAAGAACAGTCTTTACTCATGCCTGAACGGAAGGTGTGAACAATGTGCAGGAGACGAGCAATAGCGCGAATTAGCGAGCTCCAATGGGAAAACTTGGTGAAACTTTGCGAACCAAGTTGATTCATCTTGGTTGTAGTTTTTATGGCAGAGACCTGAGGTCTGATATCTGTGTCTGAATTCGGTTCGATGAGGTCATAGATTTGTTGGCTCTGATTGCTTTTGAGCAGGAATTTGGGGCCGGTGAACCAGTTGGTGAGTATGAACTGATGTGCAGGAACAGATTGTGTTGCCAGATCCGTGGGATTTTGGTCAGTGGGGACACATTGCCACTTGTTTGCTTGTGAGAACCTCCTAATCCGAGCCACACGATTGTTGACATAGACATAAAAGCGTCTGGTCTCATTGTAAATATAACCCAGGATAACTTTACTGTCTGTATAATAGTGGCTATCATTCATATGGATGTCCAGCTCTCCTGAGACCAGATCAGCAAGGTCTACCATTAGCACAGCAGCACAAAGTTCTAGTCTGGGGATCGTTTGTTCGGGACGTGGTGTCAGTTTTGATTTCCCCACAACGAAGCCATTTTCACAGTTACCGTCTGCATCAGTCACCTTCAAATAAGCAACTGCTGCAATGGCTTTGGTTGATGCAGCCTAGTGGGTCATAGAGACTGTTTATGGTAGATAAGACCCCACATCCAGTGAAGGGATTGGTCTCATCAGACACATTAAAGGTGAAACAGTCTTACTTGAGGTCTAGACTACGCTGCATGGGCAGTGCATCTGCTTCAAGATGTAAGTCTTTGAGGTCTTTTGCATGATCTTGGGATGGGAATGCTTCCAGGATCTCTTTCCTGTTGGCTGCAATTTTGTGCAACCTCAAGTTTGACTTGGCAAGGACATCACGAATCTTTTGCAACAAACCGACAGCCATTTCAAAAGTGGGCAAGGATTTAAGGCCGTCATCTACATAAAAATCACGTGTCACAAACAGCTTAACGTCAGGGTCAAAGTCCATCTAAGAGCACTGGACAAACTGATGTAAGCCAAATATCGCCACTGCAGCGGAGGGGCTGTTACCAAAAACATGGACCCTCGTCCAATACTCTATGATGATGTTGTTGTTGTTGAGGTTGTTGTAACAAAACCACAGAAAGCGGAAAAAGTTTCTGTCCTCTTCCCACACATGGAAACAATAGAACAATTGCTTGATGTCTGCTGTAAAGGCTACTGCTTCTTTTCTGAAGTGCATGAGGATGCCAAGGAGGGAGTTGTTGAGATCTGGACCCTTTAATAGGACATCATTAAGTGACAGTCCATTGTACCGAGCACTACTATCAAACACAACTCTAATCTGTTTGGGCTTTTTGGGGTGATAAACTCCGAACAGAGGCAATTACCACCTCTCTTCGCCTTCCTTTAATGGAGGGGCAATGTCTGCATGGCCTTTTTGGAAAATCTTTTCCATGAAAGCTATAAAATCATAGCCAATTTCTGGTTTTCTATCAAAGCTGTGGATCAGGGACATGAGCCAATTCATACCTTAGGGCCTGTTGTTTGGGAGCCTTTGATTTGAATGGTAACGGAGCTGTCCAAATGTTGTTTGCATTCCCTCTTCCATTATTTTCAATAATGAAGGCATTTGCTGTTACTGTTTTGTGTTTGCCACCCAAACACACTTTTTCCACTATAACCCATCCAAAGACTAATTTTTGTGCAAAGGGTGCGTTGTTGGGGCCACTTAACTGTTTCATGATTTTGTGCACCTTGATGATGTACTGTTCAAGCAACATCAGTATGTGGGCGTTTGGGTCAAGCTCTGGGATGAGGTGTGTGACTCTCTTCCAATGAGAGTGTTGCGCTGGCGTTGGTATCTCCTCCCTGTTGTTGGGAATGTCATTACACTTAGACTGGGCAAGGGGACATGGACTGTGCCACCTAGGGACTCTATGACATAACCAGTGGCTCTCCTACCCATTGTCTCTTTAAGGCCATCACATGTTCTTTGTGAGTAGGGAGAACTAGGGCCATTTTCTTTGAAAATCTTAAAAAACTCTGAGCGAACAAGAGATCTATTACTCTGTTCGTCATGAATTGCATACAGCCTGACTGCCTGATCTGGGTGGCCTGCCTGGTATACCTTTACAAGGCAAATTTTAGAACATGGCCTTTCAGTAATGTTTCCACCACAGACTTAAGTGCATTTGAAAGTGATTTCACTGGGCAGACTGGCAGCCTGCTCCCTGCCATGCTCTACTTCAGGGTCAGTTTCTTTGCTCCAGGGGGCTGTGCCTGGGTGAAGAGCTGTGTTGTGATTCTCATTGCCGCATTCGGAGCATTGCACCCTTGTTTAGCAAAATGTGTTGACAAGGCACAGCATCTAAAGCTTAAGAACAAAATGTTGTTCTCTTTCAGAAATGTTTTGCGTTCTTCAATGGGCTTCTAAAGAAAAGCTTTTTTTTTGTGTACTGGACACAGTTTATTACAGTCATCTGTCTTTTTAGAATTTATATGTATTACCTCTGTTTTCTGTACTGACACTTCTCTCTGTCTGTTAAACTTCCAGGAGGGTTTCTCGGGTTTTGGGCCGTGTCAACATGAGAGGCAAAATTAAAGCATAGGCATAGTTAATTTATTAAACTACATTAAAAATGGGTTTAATTACTCAAAATAGTAGGAGCTCCATAATATATTTTATTTGAATTTACTTTAAAAAATTAGTTCAGTCAACATAATAAAAATATCTATCTTTAGATAAAGTTATTTCTTGCATCCACTTACAATAATAAATTATGTTCACACAACAAAACATTATTTGGAGTGTAGCTGTTACATTGCTGACAATGTCTTGATTCTCATGATGTTATTTGCTCACGTCTTCTCTGTAACAATCTCTGGGTCCTTCCATAAACACATTTATTTGTACTGAGGTCATGTGACAGTATAAAAACATCAGTGTACATCTACAGATGAAGTCATTGGAACGTGTTGAACCACAACCAATTTAAGGGTTATTGGTTTTCTTCCCACACCATTATTATGGGCCATTGTTTGGAGTTTCATTATGTATAAGCCAAGTAATTTCTATTTTATTTTCAGGATGTAACAGTAAAATGAGAAAGGGGGGTGTGAATATGATAATATAATAATTTAATAAAATTACAATGATATAATAAGAATATAATAATTCTGCGTTCACTCTCTCTGAGATTTTTGTACATATGAAACCATGTGTGTGCCGCAGCCTGTTCCTGAAGAACTTCAGAATGGCCCAGGTTTTGGCTATGTGGTGGCTTTTCGACCATATGGTTCAACAGGGTGGATGCAGGCTGCTGTACCTTCTGCAGAGGCCTCCAAATACATCTTTAAGAATGAAAGCATCCAGCCGTTCTCCAAGTTCCATGTCAAAGTGGGAGTCTACAACAACAAGGGTGAAGGACCTTTTGGGCCAGTTGTCACGATCTTTTCAGGTGAAGAAGGTACTCAGCCTTTTTTCACTAATACCCCAATGACCAAACACTGTTTATGAAATATTTTGTTGCTTTACTGCTCTTTATCTCCTAAAGAAACTTATATGTGTAACATAACATAACGTTTTTGCATTTCTACTTCTTGATGTTGCTCTCAGATTAAAATAACTTAAACACAATTTATCAAATATTCTGTATATATTTTTAATAAATTCTAAATCGATTTATTAGAGAAACCGAGACAAATTCATGGGCAAAGCGGCTTTATTTCGTTTTATTATAAAATGTGCAGGTCCATTTTGAACCTAACAGGGCAGATCGGTGCATTTTATTTGAAACCAACCATTTAACATTTCTGATCCCTAAATTCAGGAACCAAGTGGCTCAATGTTGTGACTTATTATTAGAATTTTTAATTTGAATTCTGGAAACCAATGGTGTCTCAAGCCATCCATGGCTGTGAGACAAAACATCAAAATTGGTTATGCTCTTGGGGTGGGGTATCATTCCACGGCAACAGTAACCGTCTACATGAGCAGCAGTTTGAAAAGCTGCAGAGGTCAATTTTATGAGTCTTCAAGAATGTCACATCCCCATTTGGTGGATGCCATGTGGTAGGGGATCTATTGGGAAAAAAAACAAAAAAATTATTTGCTAGCCTATCCTGGAATTGTGAGGTGTCCTTGTAATCAAACTTTAATAATGATTTGTTCTGTAATCGTAGAACCTGCCAGAGCACCTGCACGGGTAAAAGCTCACAGCCTTTCAGCATCAGAAGTAGAGGTAACATGGAAAACCCTTCCATGGAGCACAAGCAGAAGACGCGTTCTTGGCTATGAGGTATTAGGAAAATGCAGTAATTAAGTTAAAAAAGCAAATTGTGCCATTATATCATGCCAGAAGCAGTGCAGAACGACAACTTTCAGCTTCAGTGCTTTTGGCATAATTGAGACACATGTCAGTGTGATACTCACAGTGTCCCAAGTCTAAAGTAAACTGACTTAGCCTTTTGAATTATACAATTTTTAAATGTACTTCTTATTTTTGCTTGCTTTTTGCAGTACCATGGGTTTTCCACATATACTCATACAGTACATGAGCATGTATGTGTACAGCTGAATCTGAAAAGTTATTTCTGTTTTTTGACTAACCATGCAATAAATGCATTTCTCACAGCAAAAACAAACTACAAACAGCAGTTTGCATGTCCAAATATATCCACTGAAAGTGGCTGAATTAATTTCAGAACACTCTAGATTATTTACTAAATGTATATACATCCAAAACAACTCATAAAGTTGCTGGAAATCTACAATGACTGTTCATTTTTGAGTAGTGTACACACTGTGTGCACAATTATTAGGCAAGTGATTATTTTGACCATATCATCATTTTATCCATAATTTCCAACTTCAAGCTGTATAAACTCAAATGCTTATTGGATTCAATGCATATCAGGTGATGTGTATTAGTGTACAGAGGGAGGGTGTGGCCTAAGGAGATCAACACCCTATATCAAGGTGTGCATAATTATTAGGCCGATTCTTCTTGTAATGAAAAATGGGCCAAAAAAGAGATTTAACTGACTCTGAAGAGTAAAAAATTTAAAAAGTCTTTCAGAGGGATGCAGCACTCTTGAAATATCTAAGATATTTGGGCGTAATCACAGAACCATCAAACATTTTGTTGCAAATAGTCAACAGAGTCGGAAGAAACGTGTCCAGAAGAAAAGACACAAATTAACGATTTTATCTAAATAATCGTAGATAAAGATTTGAGAAAAATCAAACATGAAGCTACCACGAACCCATAATCCTCCAGTGCTGCCATATTCCACAACTGCGACCTACCTGGAGTGTCAAGAAGTACAAGGTGTTCAGTTCTCAGAGACACGGCCGAGGGCTGAAACCCGACCACCTCTGAATAAGACATATAAGATGAAACGTCAAGAATGGGCCAAGAAATATCTGAAGACAGATTTGTCTAAGGTTTTGTGGACTGATGAGATGAGAGTGACTCTTGATGGACCAGACGGATCGGCTCGTGGTTGGATCAGTAACGGACACAGAGCTTCACTTCGATTCAGGCGCCAGCAAGGTGGAGGTGGGGTTCTGGTATGGGCAGGTATTATTAAAGATGAGCTAGTTGGACCTTTTTGGGTTGAAAATGGACTCAAAATCAACTCTCAGACCTACTGCCAATTTTTAGAAGAAACTTTCTTCAAGCAGTGCTACAGGAAAAAGTCTGCATCTTTAAAGAAGACTTTGATTTTTAA
>JBCNYG010000006.1:23554199-23572180 GCA_039654305.1 Porochilus rendahli | reverse complement strand
TGGGCGCCAGCCTCCCCGCGACCCTAATTAGGAATAAGCGGTTCAGAAAATGAATGAATGAATGAATGAATGAATTTATGAACAGTTTACTTAATAATCCAGAAATGATACCAGAAAAAAAATTATTGTTTTTAAAGTTAACTGTAAATAGATGTCAGCAACAACAGTGTCTCAGCATCACCTCATAAATTCCTACTTACACAGGAAGTGATGAGCGACAAACCAATCACTTCACCATTGAACTACACGCAAACTTGCCACATGAGGAAAGGGAATCACACTGAATTGTCATCAGCTCATGTTGTCTAGGAAACGCTCTCATTTTCCTGTCAAAAAATCTTTTCACGTGGAATCGTGAGCATCATCCCTACAGTCATAGTCCCCTACAGTAGATCCAAGAAAGCCTGTATCATTTTTATTCTATATTTTTAAAATTCATTGCATTTCACATTATCATCATATATAGATTATTATTATCATCATATTCATCATCATTATGATTATTTTTCTTCTTCTTCTTCTTATTCCCTTGACCCTTGTAGGTTTGAGCTATTCAGTAAATGAGTGAGTGAGCTGTGCAGTTTCAACAATTACAAGTATGGTGACAGTAGTCTTGGCTCAGCTGATATAGCTTTACTTGCCTCTAAGCACAGGTAGACACTGCTAGTCCTAGCATGGCGTAAACAACTTATCTAGTTTATCAGTTGTGGTTCTTTTATGTTCTTTTTCCCTCTTCTATATGCAACTTTTTTTGTTTGGGTTTGCTGAACATCCTAAATGCTACTAATGATGCCAATTACTTCTTTATGCTCATTGCATCTTGGTCACTGGACAGCCTAATTGGTATTTCCCAACAGGGAGTTAAATATTGCATCTGTATTACTGTTTTAAAATCCTTGCAATTTTTTTGTACATTTTTTCTGTCTTACAATAAAAAACGCATCCGCGATATTCCATATATTTGTCATCATTCATATTTTATTCACATTTTGTTTGCGCTATTAATGAATAATCAGTCTCAAAACTTGTCAAATATTCAGTTAAATCGTATTAGTTGATTTTCTATTGCACCTCTACTGTGATGACTTCCTTAGCACAGCTCGAGCATTTTAAGCCTGTAGTCAATTACAGTCACGTTGGGTTAGCATGGAGCTATCTGGTTAGCTGAAGGCCTGTTCCTTTAATGTAATAAATTTATGTTTGGTTAAAAATGGTTCAAAATTTCTTCTTACTACAAAATAATGTAAATATATGGCTGCTTAAGAGCATTCACCCTAGAAAAATGGGGCTCTTTATTTTTATTATTTTTTTAATTTTTCTTCTGCCTCACTTAATGCAGCCCGAACAGCAAAGTGCAACCATGCAATGTATATATCAAAACGTGTGTCTTGGCGCAGTGAAGTGAAGCTATTCATTTTATTGATATTCCGTCTTACCATGGCGACACAATTAGCCAAAAACCACTCCAAAAATCATCATGAAACCCACCTCACTTTGATGCCTCAACAAGAAGCCATACTTTCACATAGAAACTTGGTTGAATGTTTAAAACGTAGACTCTGAAGTCGACATTTCGATGGTCAAAAAGGCTTTTTGCTTTTATGGTTTTCTCTTAATCTCTGATCTAGTGTCATAAAGATTGTAGAATCAGTTTGAAAAGATTATCTTGGGGAAAATCTTTTTTTTAACTCGCTCCTACTCCCATAATTTTCACTCTACACCATAAAATTTTCCTCAGAATGAATGAAAATGTGTGCTGGTTCTGACCATGTAACCACTGAGTTAACAGCACTTGTAGAAGTTAAATGGCGAGCCGTAAATTTTTTTTAGTAGAACTGAGTACAAAGTTTTGCGCTTGAGGGTCATATTTACATTGTGATTCTTTGAATATTTCATACATTCCTACAAACATTTCATACAGTACTACAACTCCTTTTTTGGCACTGTTGTAGGCTTTCTTCAAGTCCACAAACACACACTGTGACTTCTTCTGGTCTTCTCAGTACTTTTTCATGAATATTCTCAAAGCAATTATCATTTGTGGTGCTTTTCTGTGGCATGAAACCCTATTGCTGTTCACTGATCTCTAGGGTGGTCCGTAAATATCAAAAGTCAGAGAGTCTAAACTCCAACCCCTGAAATTCGTTGGAATAGCTGAAAAAACTCTTGTGATGAATTTTTTTCTTAATCGGACAACATTTACCCATCCCTCAATTACCTTGAAGTTTCAGCCTGAGGATCCCTCAAGGGGTCCTTTTTGTCTGGGAATAAACAGAGCATATAAGGATTAAAATAAGAATGAAAATATATAATACCATTTTATGTAAAAGGAAATGTCAATAGTAAAGAAAATAATAAGTGACTACAACAACACTAAACATCTGTTATATGAAAAATACCAATTATTATAATATAAATATTGGCGAGTGAGCGTTGTAAAATCAGAATTGGTAGAAAACAAATTAATCTATGAAAAGGAAATGCTGTCAATGGTAAAGCAAATTAAAAGTGGTTTTAACAATACTAGACTTATGAACTAATACTCAAATCAACTCGAGGTGTGTTCTAATGGATTCCTTGACCACTTTAAATCCTTAAAAAATATTAATTTGCAATCAGATTGTGATTAAAATTAAGTTTTGAGTAACCATCTTGCATTTATGCAAAATAACTAATGTTTACCTACTTAGTTTTTTTTTACTAATTTATTTTTTATTATTCTACAGATTTTTCTGATTCAAAAACTGTCGATAAACCTTTTATTTTAACTTCTTTCAATGCTTGAGCATATGTTGACTGGGCTTTTTAGGTAAAAACAATACTATAGGAAGGAACATAACTTCGAGGGATATGTACAAGGGTTAGCTTTCAGCAAATGCATTTTTCCTCTAAGAGACAACAGTTACATGATATTTTGAAATGAAAAAATACGTAATTAAAAATGTTAATGCTAACACGGACCCCTATTTTCAAGTTTTTGTAAATTTTTTGAATAGAACAGAAAGAGTTTGGCATCCAATGCATAGAAATTGCCATTACATTTAAACATAATTTTATTATTATTACGCCCATGGGTAGTACACCCACTTGCTACAATTGGTATTCTTCATATAATTATTATTATATTATATATTATTTTCTTTACTAGTGACATTTCCATTTACATAGAATGTTATTATATATTTTCATTCTCATTTTAATCCTTTTATGCTCTGTTTATTCCCAGACAAAACGCGCCCCTTTTAAGTTTGTGCTCTTGATTTTGGTTTTTGTTTTAGTTTAATAAAGTTCACTAGCTATAATGTGCAATGTGAGAGACTCATTCAACAGCAGGGCAGACCAACACCTAAGAGTGGTTTTATTCTAAAGTGGCCTTTTAATGAAACTATCTGAGGATGTTTGGTCAAAACTGTGTTTTTAAGCTCTGGCTAAATTTAGCAGGGCAAACAGAATTTATATATAAACAACACAGTCTAGGCCTGAAATGTGCTGCCCCTGCATGAGAGACCTCCAGCAGCAATATGTGCAAACTTATTTTCTTTTCCTCCATAAATTACTGACAACATTTTCTTCAAATTTATTAATTTGTCAAACCACTTTATCCTACCATGGTTGCAGAGAGGTTGGATCCTACCTCAGCCAACTCTGGATAAAGGCAGGGGACACCCTGATCATCTTGATCATTAGTTTGGAACTGCCAGTTAGCCTAATGTTCAGTCTTAGACTTTAGACTTCTCCGGTTTATTTAAAATAAACCAGAGTACCCGGAGCAAACCCATGCAAGCACTGAGAAAGCATGCAATCTCCACACAGAATCCCTTTCACCGAGTCGAGGACTTGAACCCAGGACCTAGGTAGGCACACATGTTAATCATTATGCCACTTTGATGCCCATTTCCCCCAAATTCCACAGACAAATGTTTTCACTTTTGGCTTTTAATCCCAGAAAATGACTGGTGAAGAATAACAAAAAGGAATAATGCACAAAAATCAAGATCCTATTCAAGTTTTTTTTTAACTTGTTCCTGTCCAGCATCTTCGTAAGCAGAACGGCAGTCTGGTTGCAATGTTGTGCCGAACACATTTGCTTTTCCAAGGGGAGGTTTTTGGTATTAAGACTCCTCTTGATAATCTGATTTACTGTTGATTTGTGTTGTGGAATCTATGTAATCTTGCTGGACTTGGCTGGAGGGGACAGAAAAAGAAAGACAGCAAACAGAAGCGAAAGGAAAATTAAAAAGAAGAAAGAGGAGACAAAAACACTATAGATATAAAGCAACGACCCTTCAAACCAGCTATCACAACACGAACTGCTATGTCTGAACATAAATACAACATTAAATTTCCTGCGGCTTTTACATAAATATAGAGCTAATATTAATCAAGAGTTTGTTAAATACTAACCAGAACAAAGAGACATATCACAAACATATCATAACATCCATCAAATAAAAGAAAACACAGTCACAGAGACATAAGAAAGAAAAAGAGAGAAAAAGAAAAAACAATAATTATAATATATACACACAAAACTAAACATAAATAAAATAAAAATAAAAGAGAAAGAAAAAACAGAATAAAGAATTATAATTAAAATATTACTAAATAAATAAAAAATGTAAAAAATTTAATAAAAAAAAAAAACCAAAAATAAATAAATAAATAAAAGACAACATAGTGACCATGCCAGCATGCAAAACATGTGGAATAAGTGATTGATCGGCAACAAGTGACGAGCAAGACTGTGTAACTGTGACCACAGGCAGACCAGGGCAGCCTGGGGACCCGGGCTATTCAAATGTTTACCAACACAAGATACTAATATTTCATATTTTATAATATTTTTCAGTTTACAGCATTTGGCAAACACTTCTATCCAGAGCAACTTACAATTGTCATTTTTATAAATTTGAGCCACTGAGGGTTAAAGGGCCTTGCTCATGGGCACAACAGTGTTGATAGTGGGGATTGAACCACTAACCTTCAGATCAGTAACCCATCATCTTAACTGATTAAGCCACCACAGTTTCTGATGAGCTCAGAAAGCAAAATTTGGTGAAAAAACCTTGACAGCATTCATGCATCATTGCATTCTTTTCCCTATTCTTTCATGTTGCTGTTGGGAGACTTTATGACACACATGGTACAAAAATGTAGGCAAATGGATGTATTTTTTTACACAGGATACAAGAAAGTTTTATTTAAATAATATTAAGTAAAGGGTACCATTATTTTGTTATTATTATTTCCCTGACATGACTAATGTGGAGGAATATAGTCATCCGTATGTCTGTCCATCCATGCGTCCTTTTAATATTTTGGGATTTCTGCAATTCATATTTTATTCATGTTTCAATGGCATCCAACCTATCATGTCACAATATGGGTGGTGTTCTTTTCCAGGCCAGAACTTAAAAACCATTTGGGACTTCATTATCTCCCAGCTTATAACATGCGGGGTATATTTTCATCAGTATGTCTGTCTGCCCCTCCCTCTTTCTGTCCGTCTTTCCGCCATCTATAATCATTTCAGTTTCAGGCTAGAGCTCAGAAAGCTTTTGAGATTTTATCACCAATCTTGCCAGTTACTTCAACTAAGCCATGTAGTTGTGCCTTTTCATATTTGGTGATTTCTGCAATTCTTATTTTCTGATATGGGCAGGCCAGGAGGATGTGCTACCTCCTGATGAATGTTGTTTCTTTTCTCCCTTAGATTGTTTAGATTATAAATCATTTTATGGTCCAAAATGGCGGATGGAGCCCAGTGATTTGATTGTGCCTCTTGGTTTACCAGAAGAAGAGGCCACACTCACCTGTGATGCCAAAGGCTTTCCTGCTCCTCAGTACAGGTACAGTGCAGGTTTTCCTTTAATTGGCATCACTTTGATTTCCGAATCACTGCTTTGTGTCATTAATAAAATGGATCTTTGTGGTTACATTATTGACATTGCAATACACAAACAAAAGTTCTTAATTGAGTAGTACTTTTGTACTTGTATTTGTGTGCTGTAATCTTGTGCCAGGTTGAAGTATCCTTAATGTATTAGAATGTGTTAGAATGTGTTAGAATGATATATCTCTAAAAACATGTAATGTGTTTTGAAGTTGCTATGAACTAAAGAATCTATGGATTGGATGCAGGTTATGTGAAATTTCACCTTAAACCATTCATTTATTTTTATTTATTAATTTGCGGACCTGCTTCATCCTGCAGGGTAACACACACAATCATTCACACTCACACCTAGGGGTAGGCGTGGTGTCATTTTGCAAAAGTCAATTTTTCATTTAGGTACCCATCTAAAAATATGTAGAGGGTTAATCTGAATGAGGAAATGTCAAGGTTTAGTCAAATGACCAATGCTAACCCCACTGTAAATACCCTCTGAAGATAAGTAATTTTTAGGCATGTCGAAAGAATCACTATTTAGTTGTTTTGACTGGGATTTCTGTACTTTTTCAGATATAATTATCCACCTGATCTAACAAATATAGGCCGCAATGTCATGTTGTATTAGATGCTTCTATATTTTGCAAGATTGGTATTGTTAAAAACCGAAACAGTGGCTCCTAGTATATTATTCTCAAGATAAGAAGCCAAAAAGACCCTAGGTGCTGTAGATTATTTTTAGAATGCTGACTTTTCAAATGGCGTGTAACTACATGCAAAGATATAATTCAGAATATAATGATCTCGTGAGGCCCAAGCAAGCTGGTCAAGCACAGCAATCAAGAGATGCAGCAGCTCAGTTAGTAGCAGAACTTCTTTTACACTATTCACACAAGACACATCAAAAAACATATTTTGAAACTTTGTGGTGATTTTGTCAATCTTATTCAGACATGAAAAAACAGCTAAACTGACAATTTCTTCAAGAAAGCTGCCGCTTTCAACCAGTGAGCTGAAGAGTCGTTTGATATTTTCTGTCATTCGACAGCAACTTGAACTCAGGCAAGGAGTGAAGATCTGGACCGATATGGAATGACCTTTCCTTGGTGATCAGAAGAACCAGAGAAAGATCTCTGAAGACTTTGTTAACTGAAGATGGGAGAAAACTCTAGGGCACAGGAAAAGAGATCTAGAAACACCAATACACAACCTTATTGTGTATTGGGACAGAAAAAGAACGTAAAAAGAAGAAAGAGCAGAAAAAAGCATTAGAGATATAAAGCAACGACCCTTCAAAACTGCTATATCTGTACATAAATACCGCAATAAATTTCCTGCGGCTTTTACAGAAAAATAGAGCTGACGGTAATCAAGAGTTTGTTAAGTAATAATCAGAACAAAGAGACACGTAACCCACATATCATAACATCCATCACAGAAAAAAAAATTACACAGTCACAGAGACAGCAGTAAGAAAAAGAGAGAAAAAAAATAAAACTAAAATTAATAAATTATAATAATATCTACACACAAAACTAAACATCAAAATAATAAAAAAATTAAAAGAAAACAAAAAAAACAAAGAAAAAGGGGGGGGGATAAATAATTATTTTAAAACTTATAATAATAATACATAAATAACAATATATATGTAGTGGCGTGACATACCCACTTCCCAAGTCCCTATATATGTGTGAGTGTAAGGGAGCGGAGAAGAAGAGGGAGTCGGGGACATAAGCCTGGAACCTACCCTCCAGATAGAGAGCTGCAAGCAACACTAAGCACCCCTGTTTCCTGGGAGGCCCCCCAGGGCAAGACAGGGCTGCAGCAGCCGCCCCCCCACGACTGGGCCACCCAGCGACTGCAGCCAACGAGCTACCACCAACCCTAGAAGGCACCCGCCCACCACACGCCCATGGGGGAAGAGGAGGAGAGCGAGGAGGACAGCGGGAGAGCCCAGACCCACCGCACGTCACCCCCAAGCCCACTACGCCACCATCCGCCAAACCATAAAAATATATTTTAGAAGGAGCAAATAAAAATTTTAGTGCTAACACCGAACCCCACTAGGGGCAATTTTGAACAACAATCAGCCTAATGAGCATGTCTTTAGACTATAGGAGAAAACCGGAGTGCCCAGAGGAAACCCATGCAAGCACAGGGAGAACATGCAGACTCCACACAGAAATGCCCAAGCTTAGGACTCGAACCCAGGACCTTCTTGCTGTGAGGCAGACATGCTAACTACTATGCCACCGCTGTATTTATCTTTTGGTCCAAAGTATTCACTCGAACTTTGGTTTCTTGTCGATTCTTATCGATTCTAAAAAATCTTTAAAGTATGTAAAACTCTGATTGCTTAATACACTATATAAAAATTTTATATTATGTATTAGCAGATGTTTAATAAAAATGTCAGTGCTTGATGCTAGCTTTGTTAGGTATTACCAAATTGTGACCATATGCAATTTAGATTACTAACTCAAACATAGGAGTAATTTGCTACTTAAATTGTTAGTTAATCCTTTTAATTGTTAATGTAATTAACACTGTGCTACCTCTTATTGTGTAGCTCTACTAAAAATATTTTGGAAATGTAGTACGTGATGCTGACTGGTTATTTAAAAAAGGGCTAATGCTAGTAAGCAAAAAACTTAATCACTTAGTCTGTATACTTTTATTAATGTAACAATTGCTTTTATTTGGATGAAACAGTCATGATAAATGAAACATTATGTTCTGCTGATTTTGGGTATTTCTGATCCTTACCTATGCATATATTTGGAAATTAGTCCATAATTAATTAAATTCAATTCAATTCAATTTTATTTGTATAGCGCTTTTTACAATTGACATTGTTGCAAAGCAGCTTTTCACAGTAAATTAAGTAGGGGAGGAATCTAAAAATGTTTTCTACAACCCTCTACACATCTCTAATGAGAAGCCCGCGGCGACAGTGGAAGGAAAAACTCCCTCAGTTGACACAAGGAAGAAACCTTGAGAGGAACCCGGCTCAGGAGGGAAACCCATCCTCATTTGGGTGAAACCATAAAATACAATCCATATAAGAAAATTTCATTACAGTCCAACATGTAGTCCGGTTGGTTCTACCACAACTGTAAGTCCTAGATAACTGCAACGAGAGAGTTTCTGATCAGGATGATCCGGATTACCGGCATCCAAGGAGTAGCATGTGTACCTTTGCAAAAACCATGGTGGAGGTTTTAATGCGTGGACACGAGATAATAACGCGCAAGTTAACGCGTGGCTATGGAATAATAATGCCTTCCCCTCTCAAGTTGGTTCCTCTCAAAGTTTCTTCCTCGTGTCAACTGAGGAGATTTTCCTTACACTGTCGCCGCGGGCTTCTCATTAGGGATGTGTGGAGGGTTATAGAACATTTTTTGGTTCCTCCTTAAATTAATGTTACGATGTAAAGCTGCTTTGTGACAACATTAATTGTAAAAAGCGCTATACAAATAAAACTGAATTGAATCGAATGTGTGATTATCTCATGACCACACGTTAACTATCTTGTGGATATGCGTTATCTTGTGGCCACGCATTACATCCACGCATTGGCCATGCGGTATTATCTCGTATATAATATCTTGTTTGTTTACTTTTCGCTAAATCAGTGATTAATGTTAAGGAGGGTCGGGCGCTTCAGTGTACCTTATTAACGGTGACTTTTATTATATAATGCAATATCGAATAGCCATCATATATCAGACATTAATAATAAATTAGATAACATGTTAATATATGCATTTACACCAAGGGTTAACAATATTCCATGTGATATATGATTTATTTTACATTAGTAAACAATAACACAGTTTACGCTTCGTCTTATAGCATACACACTTACAAACATATTAATCGAAATCACAGTTAGTTGATGAGACCGTACCTTTTCACTCTTCATCAAAAAAGAGTTTTATTTATAGCATCATGACAACGAAACAGGAAAATATCCCATCGTCCACTGCGGCCTGCATAGACCGGGTTGCCAGGTGTGTATTAAGACATGCGTCCAGAATGAGCGAAGGCAAAAGAATGAACAAAAGTCGAGAATCAAAGCATAGGAAGGTTCACTGAAATCTATTATGACGTAGGTTGTGGAATTTGGTCTCAAGAAGGAAACATTAATTAATTCATTATTATTCACTGGACATATTTTGTCATGGGGCAGGATTACAGATCCCAAGGTCGGGGGTTCAAGTCCCACTGTCTCCAGGTTGTCGTTGCTGTCCCCCCAGTGCAGCTAACAAAGGCCGGCCGTGCCTCTTACTGTCTGTGGTGAGAGGCATGTAAAAGAACCATTCCTGATTTTCATGAAGAGTAGCCGTCGACATGTTTCTGCCCTGCCTCTGCCTTTCTGGCTGGTGAGCTTTTCAGGGTGTACTCTGCCCTCACCCAGAGTTGGCTGAGATGGGTGCCAGCCTCCCTGCGACCCTAATTAGGATTAAGCGTTTCAGAAAATGAATGAATAAATGTATTTTCTCATTTCTGTCTGGTGGAAAGACAACAGTAGTGTCCTTCTACAAGCATATGTATTAATAAGATAGATGGATTCACCTCTCGTTGTTCGTTATTTAGTACAATTTACGGCGATGCACTGCATCCCTCAGCTGTGATTTACAGTCATTAATCTGTACAAACAAACAACCATTCTTTTATCCTTAACTAATGCAGAGGGATGAAATGGTCTGGAAAGATATTCAGGGTGTACCCTGCCTTTGCTAAGTGTTGCTGAGCTAGGCTCCAGGCTCCTAACAGGATTAAGCGGTTTGGCATGGTCTTGTAGTGCAGAGTTTTTCAACCTTTTTTGAGCCACGGCACATTTTTTACATTGAACAATTCTCGTGGCACACCACAAACCAAAACTGTTACAGAACGACTCTGTAGCTTAATACAGTTTGTGTAATCACAATATAGATTAAAGTCCCTCAGTGTGAAACCTGGGCTTGTTTAGATGAACACACACAGAGCTCTTTCTCAGCGAGCATCTCGCTTACAGTGGCTTTGCCGACAGGTGGGATTAACGTCTCTGCCACAGTGTAGGACTGTTTTGATTTAGATTTAAGTTCAGCAACTACGTAGCCTTGAGGGCTCTCTCATTTACGTTTGTGGTTTTTCTCATAAAAGTTGTCTGTTTCTCTGTGTTTTCATGCAGGAGAACAAAATAGTCCATCGGCTTGTATTGTAGTAATGGGTGCTTTGTTTGGAGATGGGTTTACGAGTTTTGTTTACGAGTTTTGTCCAGGGCCCAGTTCAGAGTTTGCACTTTTTTTCTTTTTAAAAACCTACAGGCATATCTACGGAGCCCCTGAATGGACATGGGGGGAAAAATTACATAAAAAGTTTCTAGAGCACATGAGAAACCTGCCTTCTTACGGAACGGGAATGTACCAAATGCCAGAAGTGATGACAGGAGTCACTCAGTCTGTTCTGGCCGGAAGTGTAGAAATGTAGTTATTAAACTGTGTTAGGAAATAAATGGCTTGTTTTTTAGCTGATATATTTACGGCTGCATCGCTATTAGGGTATTGTTCTTACCAAACTGACAATATTTCATGTTAAATAATTCAGCCTCACAACTCGAAAGTGAAGGAACGATGTTCAGACTCATTAAAGATCCACACCCTCCAACCCAAACATTCAATATCAACATGTGTGATTAGTACAAACAGATATCCCGTTAACGTTGGTTTACTGCTGCAATCAAAGGCTACTATAATAAACACCTGATCAATCCGTTAAAGGGTCATTTTAAACGCGGGGGGCCCGAGTTCGAATCCCGCTGCACTCGTGTTTATTTATTCATTTTATTGATTTTTTCATTTTATTCATTTATTTTTTCTCTTTTATTTATTTTATTGGTATTTTTTGAGACACGACACGTTTCACTTTATTGTAGAGCAAAGTGGAGAACCAGATTTCACTCTGTGAACACGGAGTTCCGGCTTAACTGGTTTTCATGTTAACTGGTGACATCGGCTTACAGATGTTTACACTTCACCCATTTCGCCGACATTTACCTTTTACTTCTGTTTGACTTCTGCAGATTTGTTCAGAGTGAAATCTGGTCTCCACTTTGCTGTACAATTACGTGATAAATAAATTTGAGATGTCGTATCTCAAAAAATAGGAATAAAATGAATAAAAGAGCAAAAATAAATGAATAAAATTAATAAACTTGTAAATAATTACAATGAGGAAGCCTCCCCCCCCCACGCGCGTACATGGCTCCGTACATCACTAATTCTCGACCTACTGCCCCTCTCCTACATGGAAGAGTATTACATTACTCTGCCAGTCACAGCACAGACACTGGACAATGGCCCACGATAATTACATAATTTCCCATGGTACACCTGACGATCTGACACTAGTGTGTCGCAGCACAGTGGTTGAAAATCACTGGTCTAGACTAATGTTTTACTGAGAGATTTGATGCTTTGTTGCTGTGATTGTGCTATGTTGTGTTGTGTTGTCATGTTAATGTTAAAGAAAAAAAAAACATCAATAAACACATTACAGGGAAAATGCAGCAGTGTTTTTTCAATATGGTCTAGCAGCCCAGTTAATCTTGACCTGTTATGTTTCACTGTCATTCACTGAGACACCGGTTTCTCTTCATTTCTCAGTAAATGTGAGACCTAGGCATGCTCCTCTCTTGCTCTGAAAACTATCATATCACTGTTGGTAAATTATTCACCTGTGTGTAGTTGTGATTCCTCTAAAGATTTATGAAAAGCTTTGCAGAAATGTCTGAGAGTGGTATGAAAGTTATCTAGTATGATTCACTGTTATATATGCAGAACTTATTATACAACAGCTTACATATGTGACAGCTTCATAAAATACATTACAAAAATACCCAATATCAGAAATTGTATTTTAAATATAGTAACTAAATTGAGTCTTAAAAAAACCCATGTTAGGTGTATCGGTGAAAATGTAAAAATAGCAATTTTCATTTCAGGATCACAACTTTCTTTAAATGAAGGAAATATGACCACCCGTTCCAAAGATATTGTATTTTTTGTAATCTGAGAAAAGTGCCAGTTGCGACTTACGAATCCAGGAAAAACTGTGACCAGGGTTGGCATTAAAATGGGGGCGTGTCACAACTATCAAATAATATTATAAATCATATACACCGATGGTAAATGTTTGAAATGAAAACTAAAGTTAAACTGAATAAATTTTCTTTATTTATAAAATTTGAGAGCGAGTGCAGAAAAAAAAACAAATGAATGAGAATGTGGTTGCTGTATGTTTTATGTAGAGATATCGAAGGTCTTTTATTTAAGAAGCACTCAATAGGAACATTGAGAAATACTTTTGATTGGGTCGTCATAAATGAAGGAATTATTCAAGTAAAACTAGGTTTGGCATTGTCCAGGAAATGTGGAGAGGAGAAGGGGACTTGACAAGGGGGTGTGATAAGCCCATTATTATTTACCTTTAGAATGAACTTTTCAGGACTGTTCACCTGGAAATCAGAAAATCTTCATTTGTGGATAATGGTAGTTTGTAGAAAAAAGGAGAAATATCAGGTTTGTTGTAAAATTCAAGAAGGGATAAATAAGGTGGAGGAATGAGGAGGAAAACTGGGTTTTAGATTTTTGGTTGAAAAAACAAAGATCATGTTTAAGTGAAGATAATTTAAGTGAATATAATATAATATAAGGAAGTACCACTACACCTGTGTAGGAACTACAATTTACAAAAGGAGGAAATGCACAAAAAAATTGAGAACTTGGACTGAACGAGGGGTCATTTAAAGGTGTAATGGACTGGAAAGGTTGGAGAGATGCATTTTAATGGTTTTAAAGGACACTGGACTCATAGAAATAATTTGGAGGCTGGGATAGGTGACACCTTGGCACAGTGGTTAGCATGTCCGAATCACAGCAAGATGGTCCTGGGTTTGAGTCCTGGGCTTGCTGAGGCTGTTTCTGTGTGGAGTTTTCATGTTCTTTATATTGCATTTATATTTCATTTTATATATTATTGTATCCTATATTTTATTTTTATTTTATATATTAAATTTTTATATTTATATTGACCTTATAAACTATAAATTCCTTTAAATAATATTAGTTATTGTCATTGTTCTTTTCTTCTTTATACTGATAGCTTATTCGTCAAATTTTAGGACAGTCATATTAAGCATTTCACAACATATTGTACTGCGTATGATTTTGTATGTGAGAAATAAAATTTAAATGTGAATGTTAAATTTCTCCCCATGTTGCGTGGATTTCATCCAGGTACTCTGGTTTCCTCCAAAGAGAGGCACATAGGCCAGTCGGCTTTTCCGAATTGCCTGTAGATGTGAGTGTGAATCGTGTGTGCTTTGGCCCTATAGTGGACTGAGCTGGACCCCGCCTTCGCATAGTGTCGGCTGAGATAGGCTTCAGCCTTAGCAGTGGTATGAAGATGGAAGTCATTCATTTTGTGAAGCGCTTAATCCTAATAAGGGTCGCGGGGAGGCTGGCGCTCATCTCCACTCCATCGCAGGAGGATGGGATCCTAAAGAGGAAAGTTCACCAGCAGGGGGCCGCAGTGCAACATCTAGGATCCCGCAGAACCACGAGGAAGAAAAAGACGACTGAGAAAGCATGTTTTCCGACAGTGACTTAGAAGAACCGAGGTCTTAGCATTCGTCGACGTTAGTTTTGAAAATTAGCTTTAAAGTTTCACAGCATGAGATACTTATAAAATATTCTCAACGTTTGTTTTGAACACGAGCTGCAGACTGTGCGTGGAGTGTTTTTTTCCCCATAACCCACCCGATTCTGTGGTTTAGTTCATCCCGAGGCCCAGTGAAGCGACCAGCTCCGGGGAAAGTTTTGTTATTGTCATGTGACAGGGTACGCATGTGGCGATAAAAGTCTGGCTAATCTCTAGGACTGTTTACACTTTGCTGTTTGATTTCAGAGTACAAGTCCTGTTTTCAAATCATGCCTCAACCAAAATGCAGAAAGATCGCCGTGTTGGGGTACCGGTCAGTGGGTAAGTGCTGATTTAGGATGAACAGTGGCCTGTGTTTGCTAACAAGGAAATTAGCATGCTAGTCAGTGGTGGTGACTTAGCGCTGATGTCCTTAGACTTAAAAGATGGACACAGTTGATGTGATTCAATAGTTTGTACCTATCAGTTAGTAATTGTAGATACGGATAAAGAGAAAAATAATTCATGAAGAGAATCAGAAACGCTGAAAGTGTGAATGCTGTGTATTAGCGCAGTGTATTGTGTGTTAGCTAGCTGCTTAACTGGACCTGCTCATCACCTCGAGCACGTTGCAGGCTCTACTGATTCTCCTGTACCATTTCCTGGTGTGTTAGATTCCCTTTCAAAATGTTAACTGAATAATAATCCCTTGTGCAACAGGAAAGTCGTCCCTCACTATTCAGTTTGTGGAAGGACAGTTTGTAGATGCATACGATCCTACAATCGAAAACAGTGAGTACCACCTCTCTAATCCTTATCTCCCTGTGTCCAGCCTTAAACACATCTAGTCTTTTAGTAGGTGGATAAAAGTCCTGAGAGAGCCAGTATGTGAATGATTAAGGTTTAATGGACCTTTACTCGTTTCTGTTGATCCTCGTTGTGTGATTATAGAACAGCAGAGAGCTGTAATGAATAAATAACTGAACTTCTGGAGTTTTTCCTTAGATTTCGGTCAATGCCGTTTTTTAACAATAATGATGGAATACCCTTCGTCGCCCCTGTTTATATACAGGGTGACCCCCCCCCCAAAAAAAAAAAACAGAACCCATAAACCTTGTAATCACTCTTGCAAAAATAAAGCAAAACTATTTTATTTTGTAGACTTGAACTTCTGTATGTGTATGAAGACACCGAAAAGTCTCAGTAATCTGGGACGCTTTGCACAAAAGTTATGTTCTCTCCAGAACATGCATCAATGTTTCTTTCTGTTCTAGCACTCACCCTCCGACCGGAATAAGAGTTCTTGATGCCTTTAGAATTAAGATTTTGCACGGTGCCGTGCTCTCTGGACTTCTTAACCCAGTCACAAATTCTGCTTTTTGGTGGAGCATTTCGACAACAAAACTCTCTCCTAAAATTTGCTTGCATGACCGTCCGTGTATGATTCGTTGGCAAAATAGGATTCCACACAAAATGTATTTTCCTTTCCAGGACATGTTGGTGAAGACTATGGTTCCAATCTTTGATGCACAGAATCCACTTCGTATCCTGAAAAAAACAAAAAGCTAGCAAAAATTAAATTTATGAATTTCAGACAAAAATATATGGGTTCTGGTTTTTTTTGGGTCACCCTGTATAACCACCCTTTAAATGTCAGATTTTTATTAGGTTTAAGAAACAAGAGGAATTAGAATACATATATATTTTTACAGCTCCTTTTCATGCGTGTCCAGAGGGTAAATCAGGTGAGTTTCATTGAGACGGAGACAAAAATCTGTGAGAGGATCACGTTAGGATCTGCATTCACTCGTCTTCATACACATTAAATTCTGAGGTTTATCCAATACTTGATAACACACAAGACCATCTCGGCATGTGCCCTTACAGGTCCGAGGGACGTGGACATTTTTGAGTTGTCTTAATCCCTTTATGTTTTATGTTATCTGAAATAGATTTAAAAAAGAGAGCTCATTTGTTAGCTCACCACCACCAGCAGAACAGGAGCTGTAGTCTGTCTGTCTGACCTGTTTGTCATAATTAGGTTGGAAATGACATAGGATCAATAAATTTGGTGAACAGGGTGGAATTTCATATGGATCAGCTTGATTTTGTTTCAAGGTCACTTTTTATGTTGGATGTGTTTAAGTGAAATGAAAGGTCTTCTTGTCTTTTCTTTGCTCATTCCCAAAGCTTAAAATATTAAAAATACTTAAATAGGAAAACATTTCTCATTGACAATAAACATTCCTTACACAACAAAGATAGCAATACTTGAAGCATCCTAGATTTTAAAAACAGCAGGCTTCTTACCAGTAACACAACTGTCACACCGCAGGACAGTACTGTCACACAACAGGGCATTCACACGTATTCGCGGCCTCCATGTGCCGGTATGACCCCCCTACAACGCCTGGCATGCTCCTGATGAAGTGTCGGATGGTCTCCTGAGGGATCTCCCAGACCTGGACTAAAGCATCTGCCAACTCCTGGACAGTCTGTGGTGCAACGTGGCGTTGGTGGATGGAGCGAGACATGATGTCCCAGATGTGCTCAGTTGGATTCAGGTCTGGGGAACGGGCAGGCCGGTCCATAGCATCAATGCCCTCATCTTGCAGGAACTGCTGACACGCTCCAGACACATGAGGTCTAGCATTGTCTTGCATTAGGAGGAACCCTGGGCCAACCACACCGTATATGGTCTCACAAGGGGTCTGAGGATCTCATCTCGGTACCTAATGGCAGTCAGGCCGCCTCTGGCGAGCACTTGGAGGGCCGTGTGGCCCCCCAAAGAAATACCACCCCACACCATTCTTGTAATTTTTCATGCTCGAGGATGTTGCAGGCAGCAGAGCATTCTCCATGGCGACCTGCTTTTATCTGTGAAGAGCACAGGACGGCAGTGGCGAATTTGCCAATCTTGGTGTTCTCTGGCAAATGCCAAACGTGCTGCACGGTGTTAAGCCCAACCACCACCTGTGGATGCTGGGCCCTCATACCACCTTCATGAAGGTTATTTTGCAGGGGTCTGGCAGTGCTCCTCCTGTTCCTACCTGCACAAAAGCGGAGGTAGCGGCCCTGCTGCTGGGTTGTTACCCTCCTACGGCCTCCTCCACATCTCCTGATGTACTGGCCTGTCTCCTGGTTGCGCCTCCGTGCTCTGGACGCTATGCTGACAGACACAGTAAAGCTTCTTGCCACAGCTCACACTGATGTGCCATCCTGGATGAACTGCACAATCTGAGCCACTTGTGTGGGTTGTAGACTTCTTCTCATGCTACCACTGGAGTGAAAGCACCGCCAGCGTTCAAAAGTGACCAAAACATCAACCAGAAAGCACAGGAACTGAGAAGTGGTCTGTGGTCACCACCTGCAGAACCACTCCTTTATTGGGGTGTCTTGCTAA
>JBCNYG010000006.1:23529038-23539598 GCA_039654305.1 Porochilus rendahli | reverse complement strand
TAAGAACTCTTGCTGCTGCATTCTGGACTAACTGGAGCTTGTTTATGCACCTATTAGAACATCCAGAGAGTAACGCACAACAATAATCTAATCCGAAGTAAAAAAATAAAAGCATGAACAAGTGTTTCGGCATCATGCAGTGACATCATATTCTTTATTTTAGCAATATTTCTGAGATGAAAGAAGGCTCTCAAAGTAATATTATCTACATGAGCTTCAAATGAAAGACCAGGGACAATGATCACTCCAAGGTTCTTAACTGTTATGCACAACGAAACTGAGACACCATCCAAACTCACTACATAATCAGAGACCTTATTTCTAGCTGCCTTGGAACAGAATACTAGTACTTATGGTATTTTTCTGATATGGGTGGAGGTCAGGTTTTTTAATCAGAGGTTTGATAACTGCTAGTTTAAAGGATTTAGATACATAACTAGTGCTAACAATTCTCTTGAACGGGGCAAAAACACTCTAGTTGCTGGTTGTTTTAGTTACTGACATAGCTAACTAAAAGTTTAGAGAATAATCTTTTTGCTTAAATTGTTAATTTTATTTTAAGCTAACCCAGCTGAGTAAGAAAGGTTAGGAGGTGTAGAAAAAATATTATTTTTACATATTTTAATTTTAAATGTTACAGATCCTGTGTCCGAAAGTGATGGAGGATTCCACGGAGAACATAGAGAAAGATGTACCGAAGACTTCAACCAAGGAAAGCAAACCAGAGAAAGAGTTAGTTCAGAAGTACCTCCTTACAGATTTCCATCAACTCCCATTTATGCTTATTAAAGACAATTGACAATTGTTAAGTATTTGCTTTTAAGTATTTGCTTGTGTGTGTGTGTGTGTGTGTGTGTGTGTGTGTGTGTGTGTGTGTGTGTTTGTAGCTCAAGTGAGCTATTGGTTCCAATCACTATAGCCCCTGATGAGAAAGAGGAGAATGAGAATGAGAAAGAGAATGAGAACGAAAAGGAAAATGCAATACCTCCAGAGGATGTGACACCAGTTAATGTTCTACCTCCTCATACCAGCCCAGATCCCAAGTTTGGCACTGAGGTGGGGAAAACTGCACAAATGCTGTGTTTCTTGTAAGGGCTGGTGGAGAAAACTAAAAGAAGGGTGATGTGTCAAAGGGCAAGTGTAAACTTGATTGCAGGGGAAGTACAGTGTACAACATCTTATGTAAGATTACAACATCCTAAATCAGACATAACTGAGAATAGTTCTTCTTGCTTTTTACTTAGTTCTGAGGCACTACCATATGCTGGTTCTGTCAGAAAGCATTTTCAGTTGCATTATGACATGAAAATGACATGAGCCTAAACAGATTTCTCCTGCTAATCTCGTGGTGCTAGATACCCCAGGTCATCACTGTTTCGTATTTATCACAGCTTTCATTTCAGTTCAGAGTTGTGTATTCATGCCATTGAGTGAAGAAAAACTACACTGATGAAATAATCAGGTCATTCATTCTATTCAGGTGCCACATAACTTTGTTGAGCTTGAACCTGACCAACTGAAACAAACCCAGATAACACTACCCCCTTAGGCTTGTAGAGTGCATTCACATGATTCCCTTCTTGACCTGACATGCCCATCACACTGTAGTGTGCCATTTGTCTCAGACTGTTGAGCTGTGCTTCTTGATACTATCAGACAAGAATAGATGAAAATAATTCTTAGAAAGAGACATGCTGAAGCCTGTTGTGTTTTTAAAAGCATGATTTTAGAGACACTGAAGAGGTTAGAGGCAATTACAGTTATAACTTGTTGTCTGTCATCAAACCAGCCTCAGACAAGACCATACCCCTAGTACAAAAAGATCCGTACAATAACCCTGGGTAGATCAGGTTTTTACCATGATATCGTAACCCCTGGGTTACGATGTCCATAATCCTGACAATTAAATAAATGTATAAACACATCTGGGCGGCACGGTGGCGTAGTGGTTAGCACGTCCGCCTCACAACAAGGAGGTCCTGGGTTCGATTCCCAGCTCGGGTGTTTCTGTGTGGAGTTTGCATGTTCTCCTAGTGCTTACGTGGGTTTCCTCCCACAGTTCAAAAACATGCACAGTAGGCTAACTGGCTATATCGTCATATTCCACCAAGTTCTCTCAAGATCATCATGACTTGATTCCATGATCCCCATCACAACCATCACAATTCTCTCAAATCATGGAGCTCGTGGACATTGTGGCCCCAGTGTAAACCCAGGTTAAGGAAGTGTGAGCTGGACCCTTTAATGATACTATTTAAACTACATGTACTTGGTTTGCTCATGTGCCAGGCGCCAATGAGGGAAAAATCTCTACTTTATTTGTTAAATCTTTTTTGTTTACCTTTGTAGGGTGTACTACGTATCCATCTGCTGGAAGCTCAGAATTTGATTGCAAAAGACAATCTTATGAAGGGGATGGTGAAGGGGAAAAGTGATCCCTATGTTAAGATCAGCATTGGAAGCAACACCTTTAAAAGTCGTGTCATTAAAGAGACTCTCAACCCCACCTGGAAGGAGATGTACGAGGTAAGCAGACTGTGTTCTGGACATGGTTATCCTAGTAAATTATAGAACTTGATATAATGGTAAAATTGAATAAAATATTCAAGTCTAAGATTCTGCCAATGATTCTTGCAGCTGGTTTTGTCCTCTGAGTCAGCTTCAGACATCTCTGTAGATGTGCTTGATAAGGACATCGATAAAGATGATTTCCTAGGAAGGTATGTAGGCTACAAATTACCTGCACAGAAAACACAGGAGTGTAAGACTGTATACGTGTCAATTTAGTATATAAGTATAAATACATAATACTGTATATATATTGTATATACTGTATATATACTTTATTCGTTTGTTTGTTTATTTGTTTGTTTGTTTATTTTTTGCAGGTTTCATATCAGCTTGAGTGAAATCATTGAGGCTCAATGCATTGACCAGGTCAGTCTTTAACTGTTCCAAGCACACAAAAAAAAATCTACATTTGCAGTTTACAAAATATTTTATTTTAACCAAAATTAAATCATGTTAAATCAAAGAAAATAAATTCGAAAAATTAATATTTTGACCATATCTTTATTTTTAATGCATATTTCAAACTCCAAGCTGTATAAACTTGACTGCTTATTGGATTTGAGCAAATGTTTATTTGTGTGACGAGGAAGGGCGTGGCCTAAGAAGGTTAACACCCTATGTCAAGGTGTGCATAATTATTGGGCAGATTCTTCTCACAAACATTTTCTTCTTCTATCTAACATTTTCTTGCAAAAGGTTAAAAGGGTCAAAAGAAAATGTTGAGAGAAAAAAGACGCAAATTAACTTCCAGAGATTTAGAAGAAATCAAGTGTGAAGCTACTAGGAACTCGTCGTCCTCCAGTGCTGCACATTCTAGAACTGTAACCGACCTGGAGGACCCAGAAGTACAAGGTGTTCAGTGCTCAGAGACATGACCAGGAGAAGGAAGGCTGAAATGTGACCACCACTGAACAAGTCATGTAAGTTAAAACGTAAGGACTGGGCCAAGAAGCTCATGAAGACTGATTTCTCAAAGGTTTTATGGACTGATGGAATCAGAGTGACTCCTGACGGACCAGATGGCTCGACCCGTGGCTGGATCAGTGTTGGGCACAAAGCTCCACTTCAACTCAGACGCCAAGGTGGAGGTGGGGTTCTGGTATTGGCTGGTATCATAAAAGATGAGCTAGTCAGACCTTTTCGGGTTAAAAAAGGACTTAAAATCAACTCCCAGAACTACTGCCAGTTTTTAGAGGACACTTTCCCCAAGCAGTGGTTCAGAAAAAGCTGCATCTTTCAAGAAGACCATGATTTTTATGCAGGACAATCTTCATCACATGCATCAAAGTTCTTCACTGCATGGCTGCCAGTAAAGACCTTAAAGATGACGGGAAAATGACGTAGCCCCCTTCCTCACCTGTTTAAACCCTATTGGGAACTTGTGGGCTGTTCCTAAATGGGAGATTTACCCTGAAGGAGAACAGGACGCCTCTCTGAACAGCGTCTGGGAGGCAGCGGTTGCTGCTGCACAAAAAGTTGATCAACAAATAAAGAAATTGACTCCAATTAATGGAAGGCTTGTGACAGTTATTGAAAAGAAGTCTAGCTGTATTGGTCACTGATTATATTATTGTGGAAATGCTACAGATGTTTATTTGTACATTTTCAGTTGTTTGTTCATTATTTTTGTTTTAACAGATGAAAATAAACAAGTGAGATGGGAAAATATAAATGTTTTCATTTAGTTGCCTAATAATTCTGCACACCAATATTTGCCGAATAATTGTGCACACTGAGATTCTCTCTTAAGACAAAACCTGACCTTCTTAAAAATTTTTAAAAATACAACTTGCTTAGTATTGTGCACACAGTGCCCTTGGAGCATTACATGTAAACCTCAGTAGGAAACAAATAATGTATATAAAGCTAGAACTTTTTATTTATTTGTATAGTTGCTAGAAAATTCATACATTTTTGTTTACTGTCTATATTTTGTATTTATTTAGGACACGATGGCGAAACGTAACACAGTGATTGGAACGCCATTTTGGATGGCTCCAGAGGTCATTCAGGAAATTGGCTATAACTGTGTAGCAGATATCTGGTCTCTTGGCATTACTGCTATAGAGATGGCTGAAGGGAAGCCACCATATGCAGACATACACCCGATGAGGGTAAAACCTTCACATTATACAACTGTTGTATGAGTCAATCATTTTGCAGCATAAATGAAATGATCAGAATGTAGCACTCTGAACTCGGCTGATGTTTACCCAGAAACAATAGGAATGTTTTTATGTAAATGCAGATAAGCACAGCCATTTGGGTTCTCAGTATTTTTGTGATTTATTTTTTAGGTTTGATAGTAAATATTGTGCATACAGACATGGATTCTTTTAATAAGTAACCCTACAGGATGACCTCCAGATGTACATGGACTAATAACCATTTAAGATACTGAATGTATTTATTTTTAATTACCGGTTTATTTTTAATTTCTTATTAAAACAGGCGATATTCATGATTCCAACAAATCCCCCACCAACATTTCGAAACCCTGACCAGTGGTCGGATCTTTTTAGGGATTTTGTGTCTCAGTGTCTGCAAAAGAATCCTGAGAACAGAGCAACAGCTACACAACTATTACAGGTATGTTGGTTTTCTTCTGTCTGTGTTTGTACAGTTAGGTGTGTTTGTGTGTCCTGTTGTTTATGGTCTGCTCACACTACAGCATCAGAAGGTTTAGAACAGATCCAAACTGTTCTCTTTGTTCACATCAGACTTATAACCTGTTCAGGATCTGTTCCCAAGCTGGTTTTGGTTCGATCGATTCTGCAAAGGTGGCCGTGTGTTCTATACGGATTTATTCCTGTTTGTTACTAGTATAAGTGCAGTTATGTGCATGAAGCAGGGCACTGTCTCTGTAACACTGCTTCATGGATTTATGGGCAATATAAAAGGAAATAAACTGGACTACACTGAAATTTGGGGATTGTGAATGTCACTCTTTATGGTAACAGGTTCAGAGAATGGCCCATATATGTATACATATTTTTTTTCTTTCATAGCACCCGTTCATCAAGAGTGCAAAGTCCACCAGTGTCCTGAAGGCACTAATCACAGAGTCTATGGAGCTCAAACTGAAGAAACAGGAGGCTCACCAAAGAGAGCAGGATACAGAGGATGAAGAAAACTCGGTAATTAAAACACCTCTTTAAAGAGGCGCTGTCAACCAAATATTCCCAGGATTCACCCCCAGTACTCATACATACATTCTCATATTCTCTCTTTCGTTTTCTCTCAATAATCTTCCACATGACCAAGTTCAAATATCCATAAACACTATCTATCCATGCTAACGTGCATGTTTAAGAAAAGGTTTCATGTCCACTTATTTTGCCGATTTTCAAACCGCTTTGGGTGCTTGCTCAGGGGATTTCCCTATAACCCATTTCGGTACCAGAATACATCACTTCTACATACGGAATACGAGAAGGATTTTCTGAATCATAGAATGGTAAACAAATGAGAAACCTGAAAGCAAACGCAACTTAGTGTAAACAGAACTCCTTTGTTGCGAGGAAGACTCGCTGATTGGTAGAGAGCTGGATTCGTGATGCTTTATGGGCAGCGTAGTCAGGAAAGTGTTAAGTAATGTGTGGTAAATTTCTCTGTTGTTTTCTCATGATTAATCGTATTTCGAGCATTTTCGTCTAGTCTAAACATATTTTTCATAACAATACTGTGACGGTTCGTAGTGTATTCTGACCGTTCAGAGTGATTCTAAAGCCGCACGCCTGCTTAATAGCATCGCGGATAGCAACATTGTTAACTCTCTTACTCTCACTCTCGGCTGAGAGTGACACTGAATGGTTCAGGCACGGACATCACTCTTCCAGTGGTCCTCATATTCCCACAATTAAATGATATCGCTCATGAGGAAACATGGTGTAAAACTTTTATGCGCTCTAGAGAACATTGTCCTGGTTTGTACTGCATTATAATCTAAAACAGGGATAGTTCTTTTTCGTTATGAATAGATATTGTAAAGCCCCACTGGATTTTCAGTAGAGGTAACCCAATATAAGAAATGTATATTCATTTCCTTCTGCCATTTCAGTCAGATGTGTTTTTATGAAGTGCTTCATGACACAGTTTTAACAAGTATGCTTTCATGGCTCTAGTCTGTGCATTGTGTCCTTAAATAATGAAATTCATTGTCAGTTAGTTGTTGTAGCCTATTTTAAAATGATTATTCTGCTGAATATTCCCTGTTTTTGCTGAATGTATTATTAATATGATCACACTTGATTCTGTAACTTGAACCGAGTACTGTCACTTTTGTGTGACACTGATCCAGGTATTGTGTTATGTCTCAAGCCTGGCTATTAGTGATAGCTGTTAGCATAATGTACCACTAATTGAAAAAGTCTTGAACATGCACTATACACATTTTTCCTGGATGTCTTTTATTTTTCTGTTAAGTTTTATAAAAAATTTTAAATGAGCATTTGCACTTGTATATTTTTTGGTTTTACTATTTTTTTTTATTTGTCAGGATGAAGATGAAGTTGACCGGGGAACAATGGTGATGGCCAGTGCATCAGATGTTGGAACTGTTCGTGCAGTCGGGTCACTCGAAAGTTCACTGGGAACCATGATTGCACACAGTGACATCACCTTAGAGCCTCAGCTTGGTACCATGGTCATTAACTCGGAGGACGGTGAGGAGGAGGATGCGGGCACTATGAAACGTGAGTTATATAGTGTATTTATAGTATCTGTTGTGTTTCACATTAACTTGCAATGTAAAAATCTGAGAACTTTTGATAGTAGCACTCTTTAGACCATGTTACTCAGTGGGGTATAGCAGTATTAATCTGTTCAATTCAAAACTTAATTGTTTCTTATCTCCAAGCAAATTTAGTACAATAAAAAATAGAGATGTGCTGACTTTGAATTCTGACTTTTAATTTTCTGCCTAACACATCCCACTCCTTGGCAGATACCAAGATAATGCTATTTAATTCACCTGTCTGTCAAAAGTTTGCAGTTATTGCTAGTTACTAGTAGAAACAATAATAATTCGAACTGCAGTCATTTATCAACTGGGTCCAAGTCCATCAGTTTGGAGTGTTATTGCCAGAGGTAGATGATATGAAGGCAGTGTAACCGAAAACTTTTGGCCTGCAAAGCCTAAAAGTCAGACATTTTAGACACCAAAAATTTCTTGGACATTCAGATAGATTGTGAATCTATATAAAATGAGCAATCCACTTGCAAAACCTCAAGTCCAAGTTTCATTTAAAAAAAAAAAAAAAAAAAAAAGCCTCCTTTTTTTCAGGCATCTTTGCATGTCCCACTTATAGCTCCTCTTTCAAAACCTGCTAACTCGTGTTACAAATTATAGCAGAAGAAGCGTAACTGTCTGGTAATTTTGCCTAGAAAACAAACATATCAGTTATCTTAAAAACTGGCCAAGTAAGCAGATTTGCAGTTGGACTCCTCAAATTCAGAAATGACAAGAAATAAATAATATAACAAATTAATGTTCCGTTAAATTATTATTAATAGAATTAACTCAGGCCCCCCAGATACTTCCACACACAAGTTTCCTATTAGAGGCTGGTCACGGGATTCCCGCGGGATGGAAGTCAACTTTACTATTAATCACGTGATTGGGACGGTACAGGATAGAGTTAACGGGAGCAGACAGGAGCGGGAATAGGTAAAATAAGCTAAACAGAAAATAAACAGAAAACAGGCACCGCCATTTTGTAGTTTTCTTTCAATTAACCTACACTGTAACGCAAGTCAAAAGAACTACACGGCCCAGAAGTCACTGCAGGCCTGCAGCGAGGAGGAGTTTGGGGGGTCCGAACGAACTGCCCAAAATCCACCAAAAGGTCCACCTAGATGACCCTACAATTTTTTTTGCAGCGATTGGCCAGTTCAATGAAAACAGTGAACGCCTATAAAGAGCCTCAGTGCCTCACTCAGCGAATGGCTGACATCATACTAGCAGGCAGCCAGCTGGGCAGACGAGTGACGTCATTACACCTGTTGTTATTGATGTTCACGGGTGCTCACGAAGGATTCAGCACAGCAGAGTGAGCAATTAGTTGTTCTTGTATTTTCATCAACGTTTCCGCCTCGTTCATTAATATGACCGCGGTCGACGTACACCGCGAACACAGCATGTTGAATATGTGTAACAGCTAGCCATCTATAGAGCTGCATATCTTGGTTTAACAGAACAAGGTATTTTGCGCCAATTGTATTAGAACGAGATTTCTGTTAAATCTAAACTGTTAGAGTGCTTATTATTTTATTCAGTAAAGTGTTGAAGGTTTATTCTTTGCTTACATGTATATATATTCAGTAATGCATAGTTTTTGGGTGAAAGAGTGAAAGTATTATGATGAAAAATCATGTCTTTGGTTACATATTTGTTTAGCAAAATCAGTTATATATTTTTTTCCATTTCACGGTGTTTGAAAGACTTAATAAAGTATTATAAGTCAAATAAACACACAAACACCTGTTATAGACTCTCCACTGGTTTGTCCTATGGGAGAGTCTTGCTACACTGAGCAAAGCCCAGCATATTTATAGTGTGTGTAATATGATTGCGCAGTGACTTATGGGTAATGGTGATGCTGGGGGAAACTTGTAAACCTGAATGATTATGAACAGCGTACACACAGAACCATGTGATTGATTTATTAGGTGTTTCCCCCTAACCTGACCGACGGACCCGGCAAAATTGTGTGATAAATGTATTAAGCGTACTAAACCTTTATAGGTCCCTTAACTGATCATTTATTTTATTTTTCTACTTAGTGATATTCAGGAGTTGACATCTGAAAGAACATACAGTAACAGGATCATGGGTAGATGTGAACTTTTTGCTTGCAAACCAATATAGTTGGACTGAACAGATATCTGCAGCAGGTTGTTGTACCTGTTATTAGCAGAAAATAGCTTTAGTGTTTAAGTGCTGGTGTTATTGTACCTGCTTAGTTGCTCTGCAAAAAAAAACAAACACAAAGCAGCATTTTGTTAATAAAAGAGAATCCCTCTACATTCTACTCAAAGTAAAGGCATATATTTTTTTTGGTAAAAAATGTATAACCAAAACTTATTTTTAACTTTAATCAGGAGCTTCGGGGGGACTTCCTAACCTTAACGCATCCCCGCACCCTCGGGCTCCACATCAGGATTTAGCCCCGTTAAAGCACCATTGTACGGGATCTGAATGAACTTGAAAAACTTGGAAGACAGCAGACACAAATACTCTGTAGATGTTTCATTAAGCCGCTTAATCAAGTTTGGGTTGCGGAGAGGCTGGAGCCATAACTCAGTCAACACTGGGTGAAGTTGGTGTACACCCTGAACAGCCCACCAGTCCATTGTGCGGTCAAACACATGGCCATTTATACCGACACTCAGACATGGAGGCAATTTGGAACAGCCAATGTCAGGTGGAAATTGCATGTCCAGAGAAAGTGCATGTCAGAAGCAAACCCATGCAAGCATGGGGAGAACATCCAAACTCCACACAGAAATGCATGAGCCTAGGAGTCGAACTCAGGGCCTTCTTGCTGTGAGGTGGACGTGCTAACCACTATGCCACCGTGCCGCCCAAAACAAATAAACTAACGAAAAAAGCTTGATTACCCCATACCTATTATATGGAATGATGACTCAAAAGTGGAACTTTTTGGAAGACATAGTTACCATCACTACACAGTCAAACATGGTATTGAATGTATGATTGTGTGATGAGCCAACACTGCTTCAAGGCCTGGGTAACTTGCCATGATTAATTATAGGAAAGTACACAAACCCCGTGCTGTTGCTATGACGCAAATCGCGCAGTGCGCTCGTGTCGTTATCTTCATAGTCAGGTTTGCTGACCCGAACGGTTTGGTCCTACGCGGACGTGTTCCTGGTTTTAAACGCTTCGATATTAAGTCGATTCCATCACATTACACGAAAGCGAAGGTGTTCTGGATGTATGAGACGCCATAAAGGAAGCAGGTGAGC